>JAGSMR010000056.1:210000-465000 GCA_029286605.1 Sericinus montela | reverse complement strand
TCAGACTAACGGAAAAATTCAGTAGAGATATTAAAATGACGTTTGGAACAGATAAATGTAAAATTAACAGTATTATTAAAGGACAACACAAAGAAACAGACCCTTATAATCTATCTTATCAAAATGATATTATAAGAAGTACGGAGTTTAAAGAAACCTATAAATATCTTGGGTATCATCAAAATACAACAATACCTCACACAGAAATAAAAAACGCCCTCAGAAGTGAATACAAACAAAGATTAAATCAAATACTTAAAACTCAATTATCGGCAAGAAACAAAACCAAAGCAATCAATACATACGCCATCCCAATATTAACATACTCTTTGGTATCATAAAATGGTCATATACAGAACTAGAGGCGTTAAATACCCTAACAAGAAAATCATGTAACACACATAACATTCATCATATACATTCTGCTGTCGAGAGATTTACATTAAAAAGAAAACATGGTGGTCGCGGCTTCATAGATATAAGAAATCTTCACTACGCGCAAGTACACAATCTACGCACTTATTTCCTTAATAAAGCTGAAAATAATAAGATTCATAGAGCAATAGTAAATATTTTCACATCTACATCACCTTTACAACTAAACAATAAGGAGTTTGATCCCAAACAAAAATAACCAATGATGAACATAAGATAGAAAATTGGAAAAAGGCCATACACGGTAAATATCCATATCAATTACAACAAGAGCATATTGATTGCAAAGCATCAAATACCTGGCTTACTAAAGGTAACATATTCGGTGAAACAGAAGGATTTCTTATCGCAATCCAAGATCAAATAATAAAACACGCAATTACACCCGGTATATATTAAAAGAACCCATTGAAACAGATAAATGTAGATTATGTCACCGTACCACCGAAATAATTGACCATATCACAGGAGGTTGTAGCGCATTAGCCAATAAAGAATATACACACCGCCATGACAACGTAGCCAAACATATACATCAACTTGCTCTTAAACACAAACTTTAGACACGTATACGCCCTATTACAAATACAAACTTACAAATGTCCTGGAAAATGAAAATTCCAAGTTATACTGGAACAGAGACATAATTACAGATCGAACAATTCTTAGCAATAGACCAGATATTACTTTAAAATCTACTAAAACTACATACCTAATAGACATATCTGTACCCAACACTAACAACCTTAAACAAAAACACACAGAGAAGATCCAAAATACATACCTCTTGCTGATGAAATAAAACAAATGTGGCATCAGGATGACGTAAAAGTAGTTCCGATTATAATTTCATCCACTGGTGTCGTCCCCAAAATACTCCGTAATGCCCTTAAAATATTGGAGCTTGAAGAGAATACATACATACCACTTCAAAAGTCCATAGTAATTGATACTTGTTCGATAGTTCGCCGTTTCTTAAACCCATCGTCCCTGACTTTGCTCTGTCCACCAGAAAGTGATTTACAAAACACGACATAAAAAAAACACTTAACAGATTCCACGTCAAGGAATAGAAGACTTGGCTAAGCCTGTCTCTGTTTCTCTTAAAATTACCAGCTCTATAGCTGAGTTAAGCTTGCTTTACATATAATAATAATAAGCCCCTCAAATCCAACCTTACGTCCGGGTCGACCACCTGACCCACGTGGGGGCGGACACGTATTATTATAGAAACTTATACGGCTAACAAGGCAAGGGTAACCCATTAAAAATGGAGACGAGGTCTAAACGTAAACGTATAGAGCCGCTTCCTGGGGTGATCGCCGGGGCACACCTGGAGCTGACGCTGGGTGTCACAGCATGCGAACCGTCAGCGGTGCGGAGTTGACTAGGCGGGCTCCCACCGGGGTATCCGAAAATGTTACAGCCAAACAAAACCACCTGATAGAGGTACAATATCCCCATCCAGCTTAACAGAACCATACAGTCCTAATAGTACATTGTCATATGCACCAACATTTAAAACTACTAGCGATGACTCAAGGGAATCCGTAGACGCCCACTTTGATGTTGCGCAGGAGGTCTCTAAGGCCTTTTACCTGCGTCCACAAAGGCTGGAAAACCAAGAGTGCGCATGAAATGGTCAGTTGAAATAAATTTATTTATTATGCGCACTTATTACCACATAACAAAATAAGAAACAGACATGACAACATACAGAACACTGTTACATCAAAATTCACCCAAAATACCCAGGCGTAAATGTGACTGAACAAAGAATATCCGATCAAAGGAGAGTTATTATTCGAAATAAGTTATTAAGCGAAGAAACATTGAATCTATTGAAAGAAGAAGTTCAAGTATTACTAACTCAGGAAGAAAATACCAATCAGGAAATAAGACACAATACGACACCACCACCAAGTATACTTGACACTGAAAATTTAACGTGCATTCAATCCCAAATTAACCTCCCTTACACAAACACACAAACACAATCACTGTCACATACACAACAATATATGGAATCTCAAATATGTTCATCATTATATACTAACCATGAATACACCGCTGAAGTTTCTACGCAAACAGACACAGTTACATTGCTTATTGAAAATGAAATAGAATCTCTCAATTCTCCAAATATTAACGAAGACACGATAACAGAAGAGTTAAATAATAAATTTAAACAGTGTTATTGGAATTTCAGGGATGGATCCAACAGCCCGACCAAAACTACCTAAATTAGGATATAGTAAAGATCTTCAGCGACTAGTGAACATTTTCAACAACAGTATACTACCTCAGCACATATCTGACGAAGTACGCTTAGCAGACATCCACACACTCATATACTGTACGGCAATGATCATTTCGCAAGAATTAGGCTATAAAATCAAAAAACTGATGAAACATTACGGCATAAAAACTATGTTAGACCGTCATGGCAAATTAGACTAGAAAAGATATACAAAAGCTACGTTCCGATATAGGTAAACTCACCCAATTTATTCACAATAATAATAGATCAAAAAGTACTAGAAAGAGTAACACTAATTTTTAAAAATAATAAAAACACGCAATTACACCCGGTATATATTAAAAGAACCCATTGAAACAGATAAATGTAGATTATGTCACCGTACCACCGAAATAATTGACCATATCACAGGAGGTTGTAGCGCATTAGCCAATAAAGAATATACACACCGCCATGACAACGTAGCCAAACATATACATCAACTTGCTCTTAAACACAAACTTTAGACACGTATACGCCCTATTACAAATACAAACTTACAAATGTCCTGGAAAATGAAAATTCCAAGTTATACTGGAACAGAGACATAATTACAGATCGAACAATTCTTAGCAATAGACCAGATATTACTTTAAAATCTACTAAAACTACATACCTAATAGACATATCTGTACCCAACACTAACAACCTTAAACAAAAACACACAGAGAAGATCCAAAAATACATACCTCTTGCTGATGAAATAAAACAAATGTGGCATCAGGATGACGTAAAGTAGTCCCGATTATAATTTCATCCACTGGTGTTGTCCCAAAATACTCCGTAATGCCCTTTAAATATTGGAGCTTGAAGAGAATACATACATACCACTTCAAAGTCCATAGTAATTGATACTTGTTCGATAGTTCGCCGTTTCTTAAACCCATCGTCCCTGACTTTGCTCTGTCCACCAGAAAGTGACGGCAAAACACGAAGGTCAATAGATTCCGTCAAGGAATAGAAGACTTGGCTAAGCCTGTCTCTGTTTCTCTTAAAATTACCAGCTCTATAGCTGAGTTAAGCTAAGCTTACATATAATAATAATAAGCCCCTCAAATCAACCTTACGTCCGGGTCGACCACCTGACCCACGTGGGGGCGGACACGTAATATTATAGAAACTTATACGACAATAAGGGCAGGGTAACTCCATTAAAATGGAGACGAGGTCTAAACGTAAACGTATAGAGCCGCTTCCGGGGTGATCGCCGGGGCACACCTGGAGCTGACGCTGGGTGTCACAGCATGCGAACCGTCAGCGGTGCGGAGTTGACTAGGCGGGGTTCCCACTGGGGGTATCCGAAAATGTTACAGCCAAACAAAAACCACCTGATAGAGGTACAATATCCCCATCCAGCTTAATAGAACCATAATAGTCCTAATAGTACATTGTCATATGTAACCAACATTTAAACTAATACAAGGATGACCTGTTGAACCTGTAGACGCCCACTTCTAGTTGGTGCAGGAGGTGTCTCTAAGGCCTTTTACCTGGTGTCCACAAAGGCTGGAAACCGTATGCGCATGAAATATCAGTTGAAATAACGACACAGGTGCACTTATTACCACATAACAAAATAAGAAACAGACATGACAACATACAGAACACTGTTACATCAAAATTCACCCAAAATACCCAGTGTAAAATGTGGACTGAAAACAAAGAAGGTCTGATCAAAGGAGAAAGGTTATTCGAAATAAGTTATTAAGCGAAGAAACATTGAATCTATTGAAAGAAGAAGTTCAAGTATTACTAACTCAGGAAGAAAATACCAATCAGGAAATAAGACACAATACGACACCACCACCAAGTATACTTGACACTGAAAATTTAACGTGCATTCAATCCCAAATTAACCTCCCTTACACAAACACACAAACACACAATCACTGTCACATACACAACAATATATGGAATCTCAAATATGTTCATCATTATATACTAACCATGAATACACCGCTGAAGTTTCTACGCAAACAGACACAGTTATATCAAGCTATTGAAATGAAATAGAATCTCTCAATTCTCCAAATATTAACGAAGACACGATAACAGAAGAGTTAAATAATAAATTTAAAACAGTGTTATTGGAATTCTCAGGGATGGATCCAACAGCCCGACCAAAACTACCTAAATTAGGATATAGTAAGATCTTCAGCGACTAGTGAACATTTTCAACAACAGTATACTACCTCAGCACATATCTGACGAAGTACGCTTAGCAGACATCCACACCATATACTGTACGGCAACATCATTTCAAAGAATTAGGCTATAAAATCAAAAACTGATGAAACATTACGGCATAAAAACTATGTTAGACCGTCATGGCAAATTAGACTAGAAAAAGATATATAAAAAGCTGCCATCTGATAGCAGGTAAACTCACCAATTTATTCACAATAATAATAGATCAAAAAAAGTACTAGAAAGAGTAACACTAATTTTTAAAAATAATAAAATACATTCTACACATGAAGGCGAAAATAGAAAACCGGAAGAATTCTTAGATACATTAAAACAAAAATTATCACTCAAAGCTAATAGACTTAAGAGGTATAAAAAAGCATTACAAAGGAAAGAAGACAATAATCTATTTACGACCAATGAAAATTATTCTACAGAAAGTTAAATACAAGCAAAGGAAATAAAAACGTGAAACTAATAAAATACCGGCTGTTGAAGAGATTGAGAGATTCTGGTCGAACATTTAGGAGCATGAAATACAACACAACACTGAAGCAGAATGGATAAGTGAAGAAAGCAAACGTTGGAATTCGATCCCTGAAATGGATTTCGAAAATATTACAGAGGAAGATGTTAAGAACATTACTGCTAAATTACACAACTGGAAAACACCAGGCAGTGACAAAATTTGTAATTATTGGTATAAAAAATTAGTAGTATTACACAAATATTTACAAAGAATTTAACAGAAATCATATTACAAAACAAAACATACCTGAATTTATTGTTAAAGGGATAACCTACATGTTACCAAAAGAATAATAATGTATACTCATAAAAACCTTAATAATATAGACTAATATATTATTATACAACATTATCAATTATTACATAAAACCTAGAATGAAACACACAGTAACAGTGAGAAGAAATAAAAAGGATGCAGACGAGGCCATTGCTGGGAACAACTTATAATTGATTCTGTGGTACACAAACACACAGGAACGAAGAAACGCAATTTACATTGTACGTTTATAGATTATCAAAAAGCGTTTGATAGTATTCCACACTCTTGGTTAATCAAATCACTTAAAATTTATAAAATAAATAACTCTATTATACAATTCCTTAAAAATTATGCCCTTATGGAAAACTACACTATACATTAATCACCAGCACACAACATTTAGAACACGAGAAATAAATATTAAAAAGGTATTTATCAAGGTGATTCTCTTGAGCCCACCTTGTTCTGCCTCTGCAAACCCACTATCAAATTTACTTAATAAATAAACGTTGGGGTAATAGTCAAAATGACATCTAGACAGAAGATTCCATTTGATTTATATGGACGACATTAAATTATACGCCAAAACTGAGAAAGAAATGGACAGATTAATAAAATAACGACTACATTTAGCAACGACATTAACATGCACTAAGTTAGACAAATGTAAAATACTACATTGTTAAAGGCACTATACGAACTGGAAACTACGCATTGGATGATACGCAGAATAAAATTATAACAACAATGGAACCAGGTGATGTGTATAAGTATTTGGGATACTACCAACTAAAGGGCATAGATCACAGCAAAATTAAGCAAAACCTTATAACAGAATACAAAAAGAGTAACACATCTTTGTAAAACGAGACTTTCAGGCAAAAACCTTATAAAAGCTATTAACACTTACGCTATCCCAATACTCACATACTCATTTGGTATCATAAAATGGAACAAAACAATATAGCATAGAACGGGCAACACGCATTATTCTTACCAAACACAATAACCATCACCCAAAATCTGCAATAGAACGTTTAACTATTAAAAGACATAACGGAGGCAGAGGTCTCATAAACATACATGATTTATGGCAAAAACAGGTCTTAAATCAACATAATTTCCTTTTTTCAACAAAAGTCAATCAAAAGTAATATACATAAAGCCATTGTACAAAACGATATTAACTTTACACCGTTAAACCTAATCCAATCTAAATTAACCGAAAACACAAATATGAACACCCTCAAACTAGAACATGACACGATAGAAAAGTGGAAACAAAAACACTTCATGGACGACACCTACATGACTTAGAACAAACACTAATAGACAAAGAAGCATCTAATAGATGGCTTAAAATAGGTACATTATTTCGTGAAACAGAAGGCTTCATCTTGGCTATTCAAGATCAAGTCATCAATACAAGAAATTACCGTAAATATATTGTTAAAGATCAACATTAGCAGACGATAAATGCCGAAAATGCCATACACAGTCTGAAACAATTCAACACATAACTGGAGCATGTCCCTACCTTACACAAACTGATTACATCCACTGACATAAATTAAGTTGCCAATATTATACACTTAAACCTAGCCACCCAACATAAACTTTTAAACGACATCAATACACCATACTATAAATATACCCCTAACAAAGTATTAGAGAATTCTACATACAAACTTTATTACGACCGTGCTAGTCTTACAGATAAAACAATACACTACAATAGACTAGATATTATTTTGCAAGATAAAACTAACAATACAACTTACTTAATCGACATTGCAGTACCTAACACGCATAACATATCAAAAACAATAACAGAAAAAATACACAAATATGCCGAGTTAAAAGAAGAGGTAACAAGAATATGGAAACAAAATAAAGTCTACGTAGTACCAATAGTATTATCAACCACAGAAATCATCCCAAAACACCTTCACCACAGTTTAAAACTTTTGAATATTCAGGAAAACACATACATAAGTATGCAGAAAGCAGTCATATTAAACACCTGTCGTATTGTTAGGAAATTTTTACAATTAGATGAAAATATATTTTCACCCTAATTAGTAAATAGTCCTTACCAACATTATTAATAGTTTTAAAGTTGTTTACTTGGCATATGCCCGTAAACAGCAATATGACCAGCTGAAAGCTGAGAAAAAACAAAAGTTCTCAACAATAATAATAATAATAATAATAATCTTTATTTGCCATTAAACTGGGTGTTTACAAGATAGTATATATGATAGTATTATATTAAATTACATGATCTCCAAGTTTAGCCACTAAATAATAGCATGCAAATTTTTTTTTTTTCTTATATATTAAGAGAATTTACTACATTTTGATTTTGGATTTATTACATATTGGATTGTTTAGTCATACTACATTTATTATATTAATGTTAAACTTAAAATACTAAAATTAAAATGTATACGACAATAAAATCAACGCTTTTATTCAATTTCATTCATAATAGTTCAAGAACTCATTGACGGTATAAATTTTGTTCTAAGAGCCATCTATATAAAATTGCTTTGAATTTTTGGAATGGAAGTTCTTTTATTTTTTGGGGTATTTTATTGTATATTGTTTTGCCCATCCAATAACAATTGTTTTGAAACTTGGAAGTGCATGGTAAAGCTTCTATTAATAATTTATCTGGGAACCTTTACTTCTTTGACCTACATCTTGATTTTGCTTTACAAATTTTGCCATTTCAAGGATATATAAACATGGTAAAGGCAGAATTCCTAAAGTTTTAAACAGAGTTTTATATAAGTAATACTTCCAGGAACACTACAGATAGCAAGAATACGTTTTTTTTTTTTTTTGTGAAATGAAAGCTTTATTTATTTCTTTGCTGTTACCCCAAATAAGCAGTCCATACCTTAGTATTGATTCTACATATGCAAAGTATGCTAGAAGTGCTGCCTCCCTTGAAGCAACTTTAGTTAATTTAGAAAGAGCGTAGTTAAATTTATTTACTTTCCTAAAACTGAATCAATTTGCTCTTTCCATTTTAATCTATCGTCAATAATAACGCCTGAAAATTTGCAATATTAGCACTATGTATAGGTTGTCCTTTATAAGAAATATCTACTGAATTATTAAATTTATTAAAATTGAGAAGTTTTCTTCGATAGGTCTTAGATAGGTTAACTATCAAATTATTTTTTCTAACCAATGTTTTATTGATGATATAGTATTCGTTATTTCTGAAATGTGTTTGGATAGTGTCATACTTTTGGTGATGTGACTACAATCGCAATATCATCAACAAATAAAATTGTTCTTTGCTCTGTAAACTCAGGTAGGTCATTTATGTAAATTAGGAATAGAAGAGGACCAAGTACACTACCTTGAGGTACACCTGTAGAGTTTGTTCTCAATTTTGATCTACAGTCCCTTATAATATTTTTTTTATCAATTTTGGAAACCTCAACAAATTGTTGCCTTCTATGTAGGTATGTTTGGAGCCAGTTATAAGCAAAACCTCTTAATCCGTTCAGTTCAATTTTGTAAGTAGCTGTTCATGAGGTACAAAGTCGAAGGCTTTGGATAAATCAAAGAATATCACTGAAGTATTCATACTATTGTTGTTTTTTTTTAAACCTCTGTAATAAGACTGAAATTAGCCATTGTTGTTGATTTACCCTTTTGAATTACCCACCGAAATAATTGACCATATCACAGGAGGTTGTAGCGCATTAGCCAATAAAGAATATACACACCGCCATGACAACGTAGCCAAACATATACATCAACTTGCTCTTAAACACAAACTTTTAGACACGTATACGCCCTATTACAAATACAAACTTACAAATGTCCTGGAAAATGAAAATTCCAAGTTATACTGGAACAGAGACATAATTACAGATCGAACAATTCTTAGCAATAGACCAGATATTACTTTAAAATCTACTAAACTACATACCTAATAGACATATCTGTACCCAACACTAACAACCTTAAACAAAAACACACAGAGAAGATCCAAAATACATACCTCTTGCTGATGAAATAAAACAAATGTGGCATCAGGATGACGTAAAAGTAGTCCCGATTATAATTTCATCCACTGGTGTCGTCCCCAAAATACTCCGTAATGCCCTTAAAATATTGGAGCTTGAAGAGAATACATACATACCACTTCAAAGTCCATAGTAATTGATACTTGTTCGATAGTTCGCCGTTTCTTAAACCCATCGTCCCTGACTTTGCTCTGTCCACCAGAAAGTGATTTACAAAACACGACATAAAAAAACACTTAACAGATTCCACGTCAAGGAATAGAAGACTTGGCTAAGCCGTCTCTGTTTCTCTTAAAATTACCAGCTCTATAGCTGAGTTAAGCTAAGCTTACATATAATAATAATAAGCCCCTCAAATCCAACCTTACGTCCGGGTCGACCACCTGACCCACGTGGGGGCGGACACGTATTATAGAAACTTATACGGCTAACAAGGCAAGGGTAACCCATTAAAATGGAGACGAGGTCTAAACGTAAACGTATAGAGCCGCTTCCCGGGGTGATCGCCGGGGCACACCTGGAGCTGACGCTGCGTCACAGCATGCGAACCGTCAGCGGTGCGGAGTTGACTGAGCGGGCTCCACCGGGGTATCCGAAAATGTTACAGCCAAACAAAAACCACCTGATAGAGGTACAATATCCCCATCCAGCTTAACAGAACCATACAGTCCTAATAGTACATTGTCATATGCACCAACATTTAAAACTACTAGCGATGACTCAAGGGAATCCGTAGACCTTACTTTGATGTTGCGCAGGAGGTCTCTAAGGCCTTTTACCTGCGTCCACAAAACTGGAAAACAAAGTGCGCATGAAATGGTCAGCTGAAATAAATTTATTTATTATGCGCACTTATTACCACATAACAAAATAAGAAACAGACATGACAACATACAGAACACTGTTACATCAAAATTCACCCAAAATACCCAGGCGTAAATGTGACTGAACAAAGAATATCCGATCAAAGGAGAGTTATTATTCGAAATAAGTTATTAAGCGAAGAAACATTGAATCTATTGAAAGAAGAAGTTCAAGTATTACTAACTCAGGAAGAAAATACCAATCAGGAAATAAGACACAATACGACACCACCACCAAGTATACTTGACACTGAAAATTTAACGTGCATTCAATCCCAAATTAACCTCCCTTACACAAACACACAAACACAATCACTGTCACATACACAACAATATATGGAATCTCAAATATGTTCATCATTATATACTAACCATGAATACACCGCTGAAGTTTCTACGCAAACAGACACAGTTACATTGCTTATTGAAATGAAATAGAATCTCTCAATTCTCCAAATATTAACGAAGACACGATAACAGAAGAGTTAAATAATAAATTTAAAACAGTGTTATTGGAATTCTCAGGGATGGATCCAACAGCCCGACCAAAACTACCTAAATTAGGATATAGTAAAGATCTTCAGCGACTAGTGAACATTTTCAACAACAGTATACTACCTCAGCACATATCTGACGAAGTACGCTTAACAGACATCCACACACTCATATACTGTACGGCAATGATCATTTCGCAAGAATTAGGCTATAAAATCAAAAACTGATGAAACATTACGGCATAAAACTATGTTAGACCGTCATGGCAAATTAGACTAGAAAAGATATACAAAAGCTACGTTCCGATATAGGTAAACTCACCCAATTTATTCACAATAATAATAGATCAAAAAAAGTACTAGAAAAAGTAACACTAATTTTTAAAAATAATAAAATACATTCTACACATGAAGGCGAAAATAGAAAACCGGAAGAATTCTTAGATACATTAAAACAAAAATTATCACTCAAAGCTAATAGACTTAAGAGGTATAAAAAAGCATTACAAAGGAAAGAAGACAATAATCTATTTACGACCAATGAAAAATTATTCTACAGAAAGTTAAATACAAGCAAAGGAAATAAAAACGTGGAAACTAATAAAATACTGGCTGTTGAAGAGATTGAGAGATTCTGGTCGAACATTTAGGAGCATGAAATACAACACAACACTGAAGCAGAATGGATAAGTGAAGAAAGCAAACGTTGGAATTCGATCCCTGAAATGGTTCGAAAATATTACAGAGGAAGATGTTAAGAACATTACTGCTAAATTACACAACTGGAAAACACCAGGCAGTGACAAAATTTGTAATTATTGGTATAAAAATTAGTAGTATTACACAAATATTTAGCAAAGAATTTAACAGAAATCATATTACAAAACAAAACATACCTGAATTTATTGTTAAAGGGATAACCTACATGTTACCAAAAGAACAATACACTACAAAACCTTTACAATATAGACCTATTACATGTTACCAACGATATACAAAATACTTACGTCAATTATTACACATAAAATCAGAACGCACACGGAAAACACAATATAATAGCAGAAGAACGAAAAGGATGCAGACGAGGCCACATTGCTGGGAACAACTTATAATTGATTCTGTGGTACACAAACACACAGGAACGAAGAAACGCAATTTACATTGTACGTTTATAGATTATCAAAAAGCGTTTGATAGTATTCCACACCTTGGTTAATCAAATCACTTAAAATTTATAAAATAAATAACTCTATTATACAATTCCTTAAAAAAAATTAGGCCCTTATGGAAAACTACACTATACATTAATCACCAGCACACAACATTTAGAACACGAGAAATAAATATTAAAAAATTATTTATCAAGGTGATTCTCTGAGCCCACTGTGGTTCTGCCTCGCTTTAAACCCACTATCAAATTTACTTAACAGCCAAAATGCTGGGTATTGCCTTAAAATGATACTACCCAGACAGTAATATCCCATTTGATTTATATGGACGACATTAAATTATACGCCAAAACTGAGAAAGAAATGGACAGATTAATAAAAATAACGACTACATTTAGCAACGATATTAACATGCAATTCGGGTTAGACAAATGTAAAATACTTCACATTGTTAAAGGCACTATACGAACTGGAAACTACGCATTGATGATACGCAGAATAAAATTATAACAGCAATGGAACCAGGTGATGTGTATAAGTATTTGGGATACTACCAACTAAAGGGCATAGATCACAGCAAAATTAAGCAAAACCTTATAACAGAATACAAAAAGAGTAACACATCTTTGTAAACGAGACTTTCAGGCAAAACCTTATAAAAGCTATTAACACTTACGCTATCCCAATACTCACATACTCATTTGGTATCATAAAATGGAACAAAACAAATATACACACTATAGAACGGGCAACACGCATTATTCTTACCAAACACAATAACCATCACCCAAAATCTGCAATAGAACGTTTAACAATTAAAAGACATAACGGAGGCAGAGGTCTCATAAACATACATGATTTATGGCAAAAACAGGTCTTAAATCAACATAATTTCTTTCAACAAAAGTCAATCAAAAGTAATATACATAAAGCCATTGTACAAAACGATATTAACTTTACACCGTTAAACCTAATCCAATCTAAATTAACCGAAAACACAAATATGAACACCCTCAAACTAGAACATGACACGATAGAAAAGTGGAAACAAAAAACACTTCATGGACGACACCTACATGACTTAGAACAAACACTAATAGACAAAGAAGCATCTAATAGATGGCTTAAAATAGGTACATTATTTCGTGAAACAGAAGGCTTCATCTTGGCTATTCAAGATCAAGTCATCAATACAAGAAATTACCGTAAATATATTGTTAAAGATCCAACATTAGCAGACGATAAATGCCGAAAATGCCATACACAGTCTGAAACAATTCAACACATAACTGGAGCATGTCCCTACCTTACACAAACTGATTACACCCACCGACACAACCAAGTTGCCAATATTATACACTTAAACCTAGCCACCCAACATAAACTTTTAAACGACATCAATACACCATACTATAAATATACCCCTAACAAAGTATTAGAGAATTCTACATACAAACTTTATTACGACCGTGCTAGTCTTCAGATAAAACAATACACTACAATAGACTAGATATTATTTTGCAAGATAAAACTAACAATACAACTTACTTAATCGACATTGCAGTACCTAACACGCATAACATATCAAAAACAATAACAGAAAAAATACACAAATATGCCGAGTTAAAAGAAGAGGTAACAAGAATATGGAAACAAAATAAAGTCTACGTAGTACCAATAGTATTATCAACCACAGAAATCATCCCAAAACACCTTCACCACAGTTTAAAACTTTTGAATATTCAGGAAAACACATACATAAGTATGCAGAAAGCAGTCATATTAAACACCTGTCGTATTGTTAGAAATTTTTACAATTAGATGAAAATATATTTTCACCCTAATTAGTAAATAGTCCTTACCAACATTATTAATAGTTTTAAAGTTGTTTACTTGGCATATGCCCGTAAACAGCAATATGACCAGCTGAAAGCTGAGAAAAAACAAAAGTTCACAAAAATAATAATAATAATTATCTTTATTTACCATTAAACTGGGTGTTTACAAGATAGTATTATATTAAATTACATGATCTCCAAGTTTAGCCACTAAATAATAGCATGCAAATTTTTTTTTTCTTATATATTAAGAGAATTTACTACATTTTGATTTTGGATTTATTACATATTGGATTGTTTTAGTCATACTACATTTATTACATTAATGTTAAACTTAAAATACTAAAATTCAAATGTATACGACAATAAAATCAACGCATTTATTCAATTTCATTCATAATAGTTCAAGAACGCATTGACGGTATAGAAATTTTGTTCTAAGAGCCATCTATATAAAATTGCTTTGAATTTTTGGAATGGAAGTTCTTTTTATTTTTTGGGTATTTTATTGTATATTGTTTTGCCCATCCAATAACAATTGTTTTGAAACTTGGAAGTGCATGGTAAAGCTTCTATTAATAATTTATCTGGGAACCTTTACTTTTGACCTACATCTTGATTTTGCTTTACAAATTTTGCCATTTCAAGGATATATAAACATGGTAAAGGCAGAATTCCTAAAGTTTTAAACAGAGGTTTACATGGCACATTTGGTGGAACATTACAGATAGCACGAATACGTTTTTTTTTTTGTGAAATGAAAGCTTTATTTATTTCTTTGCTGTTACCCCAAATAAGCAGTCCATACCTTAGTATTGATTCTACATATGCAAAGTATGCTAGAAGTGCTGCCTCCCTTGAAGCAACTTTAGTTAATTTATAAAGAGCGTAGTTAAATTTATTTACTTTCCTAAAACTGAATCAATTTGCTCTTTCCATTTTAATCTATCGTCAATAATAACGCCTAGAAAATTTGCAATATTAGCACTATGTATAGGTTGTGCCTTATAAGAAATATCTACTGAATTATTAAATTTATTAAAATTGAGAAGTTTTCTTCGATAGGTCTTAGATAGGTTAACTATCAAATTATTTTTTCTAACCAATGTTTTATTGATGATATAGTATTCGTTATTTCTGAAATGTGTTTGGATAGTGTCATACTTTTGGTGATGTGACTACAATCGCAATATCATCAGCAAATAAAATTGTTCTTTGCTCTGTAAACTCAGGTAGGTCATTTATGTAAATTAGGAATAGAAGAGGACCAAGTACACTACCTGAGGTACACCTGTAGAGTTTGTTCTCAATTTTGATCTACAGTCCCTTATAATATTTTTTTTATCAATTTTGGAAACCTCAACAAATTGTTGCCTTCTATGTAGGTATGTTTGGAGCCAGTTATAAGCAAAACCTCTTAATCCGTTCAGTTCCAATTTTGTAAGTAGCTGTTCATGAGGTACAAAGTCGAAGGCTTTGGATAAATCAAAGAATATCACTGAAGTATTCATACTATTGTTGTTTTTTTTTTAAACCTCTGTAATAAGACTGAAATTAGCCATTGTTGTTGATTTACCCTTTTGAATTACCCACCGAAATAATTGACCATATCACAGGAGGTTGTAGCGCATTAGCCAATAAAGAATATACACACCGCCATGACAACGTAGCCAAACATATACATCAACTTGCTCTTAAACACAAACTTTTAGACACGTATACGCCCTATTACAAATACAAACTTACAAATGTCCTGGAAAATGAAAATTCCAAGTTATACTGGAACAGAGACATAATTACAGATCGAACAATTCTTAGCAATAGACCAGATATTACTTTAAAATCTACTAAAACTACATACCTAATAGACATATCTGTACCCAACACTAACAACCTTAAACAAAACACACAGAGAAGATCCAAAAATACATACCTCTTGCTGATGAAATAAAACAAATGTGGCATCAGGATGACGTAAAAGTAGTCCTGATTATAATTTCATCCACTGGTGTCGTCCCCAAAATACTCCGTAATGCCCTTAAAATATTGGAGCTTGAAGAGAATACATACATACCACTTCAAAAGTCCATAGTAATTGATACTTGTTCGATAGTTCGCCGTTTCTTAAACCCATCGTCCCTGACTTTGCTCTGTCCACCAGAAAGTGATTTACAAAACACGACATAAAAAAAACACTTAACAGATTCCACGTCAAGGAATAGAAGACTTGGCTAAGCCCGTCTCTGTTTCTCTTAAAATTACCAGCTCTATAGCTGAGTTAAGCTAAGCTTACATATAATAATAATAAGCCCCCTCAAATCCAACCTTACGTCCGGGTCGACCACCTGACCTACGTGGGGGGCGGACACGTATTATTATAGAAACTTATACGGCTAACAAGGCAAGGGTAACCCATTAAAAATGGAGACGAGGTCTAAACGTAAACGTATAGAGCCGCTTCCCGGGGGTGATCGCCGGGGCACACCTGGAGCTGACGCTGGGTGTCACAGCATGCGAACCGTCAGCGGTGCGAAGTTGACTAGGCGGGCTCCCACCGGGGTATCCGAAAATGTTACAGCCAAACAAAAACCACCTGATAGAGGTACAATATCCCCATCCAGCTTAACAGAACCATACAGTCCTAATAGTACATTGTCATATGCACCAACATTTAAAACTACTAGCGATGACTCAAGGGAATCCGTAGACGCCCACTTTGATGTTGCGCAGCAGGTCTCTAAGGCCTTTACCTGCGTCCACAAAGGCTGGAAAACCAAGAGTGCATGAAATGGTCAGCTGAAATAAATTTATTTATTATGCGCACTTATTACCACATAACAAAATAAGAAACAGACATGACAACATACAGAACACTGTTACATCAAAAATTCACCCAAAAATACCCAGGCGTAAATGTGACTGAACCAAGAATATCCGATCAGAGGAGAGTTATTATTCGAAATAAGTTATTAAGCGAAGAAACATTGAATCTATTGAAAGAAGAAGTTCAAGTATTACTAACTCAGGAAGAAAATACAAATCAGGAAATAAGACACAATACGACACCACCACCAAGTATACTTGACACTGAAAATTTAACGTGCATTCAATCCCAAATTAACCTCCCTTACACAAACACAATCACTGTCACATACACAACAATATATGGAATCTCAAATATGTTCATCATTATATACTAACCATGAATACACCGCTGAAGTTTCTACGCAAACAGACACAGTTACATTGCTTATTGAAAATGAAATAGAATCTCTCAATTCTCCAAATATTAACGAAGACACGATAACAGAAGAGTTAAATAATAAATTTAAAACAGTGTTATTGGAATTCTCAGGGATGGATCCAACAGCCCGACCAAAACTACCTAAATTAGGATATAGTAAAGATCTTCAGCGACTAGTGAACATTTTCAACAACAGTATACTACCTCAGCACATATCTGACGAAGTACGCTTAACAGACATCCACACACTCATATACTGTACGGCAATGATCATTTCGCAAGAATTAGGCTATAAAATCAAAAAAACTGATGAAACATTACGGCATAAAAACTATGTTAGACCGTCATGGCAAATTAGACTAGAAAAAGATATACAAAAGCTACGTTCCGATATAGGTAAACTCACCCAATTTATTCACAATAATAATAGATCAAAAAAAGTACTAGAAAAAGTAACACTAATTTTTAAAAATAATAAAATACATTCTACACATGAAGGCGAAAATAGAAAACCGGAAGAATTCTTAGATACATTAAAACAAAAATTATCACTCAAAGCTAATAGACTTAAGAGGTATGAAAAAGCATTACAAAGGAAAGAAGACAATAATCTATTTACGACCAATGAAAAATTATTCTACAGAAAGTTAAATACAAGCAAAGGAAATAAAAACGTGGAAACGAATAAAATACCGGCTGTTGAAGAGATTGAGAGATTCTGGTCGAACATTTGGGAGCATGAAATACAACACAACACTGAAGCAGAATGGATAAGTGAAGAAAGCAAACGTTGGAATTCGATCCCTGAAATGGATTTCGAAAATATTACAGAGGAAGATGTTAAGAACATTACTGCTAAATTACACAACTGGAAAACACCAGGCAGTGACAAAATTTGTAATTATTGGTATAAAAATTAGTAGTATTACACAAATATTTAGCAAAGAATTTAACAGAAATCATATTACAAAACAAAACATACCTGAATTTATTGTTAAAGGGATAACCTACATGTTACCAAAAGAACAATACACTACAAAACCTTTACAATATAGACCTATTACATGTTACCAACGATATACAAAATACTTACGTCAATTATTACACATAAAATCAGAACGCACACGGAAAACACAATATAATAGCAGAAGAACGAAAAGGATGCAGACGAGGCCACATTGCTGGGAACAACTTATAATTGATTCTGTGGTACACAAACACACAGAAACGAAGAAACCCAATTTACATTGTACGTTTATAGATTATCAAAAAGCGTTTGATAGTATTCCACACTCTTGGTTAATCAAATCACTTAAAATTTATAAAATAAATAACTCTATTATACAATTCCTTAAAAAAATTATGCCCTTATGGAAAACTACACTATACATTAATCACCAGCACACAACATTTAGAACACGAGAAATAAATATTAAAAAAGGTATTTATCAAGGTGATTCTCTGAGCCCACTGTGGTTCTGCCTCGCTTTAAACCCACTATCAAATTTACTTAACAGCCAAAATGCTGGGTATTGCCTTAAAAATGATACTACCCAGACAGTAATATCCCATTTGATTTATATGGACGACATTAAATTATACGCCAAAACTGAGAAAGAAATGGACAGATTAATAAAAATAACGACTACATTTAGCAACGACATTAACATGCAATTGGGTTAGACAAATGTAAAATACTTCACATTGTTAAAGGCACTATACGAACTGGAAACTACGCATTGGATGATACGCAGAATAAAATTATAACAGCAATGGAACCAGGTGATGTGTATAAGTATTTGGGATACTACCAACTAAAGGGCATAGATCACAGCAAAATTAAGCAAAAACTTATAACAGAATACAAAAAGAGTAACACATCTTTGTAAAACGAGACTTTCAGGCAAAAACCTTATAAAAGCTATTAACACTTACGCTATCCCAATACTCACATACTCATTTGGTATCATAAAATGGAACAAAACAAATATACACACTATAGAACGGGCAACACGCATTATTCTTACCAAACACAATAACCATCACCCAAAATCTGCAATAGAACGTTTAACTATTAAAAGACATAACGGAGGCAGAGGTCTCATAAACATACATGATTTATGGCAAAACAGGTCTTAAATCAACATAATTTCTTTCAACAAAAGTCAATCAAAAGTAATATACATAAAGCCATTGTACAAAACGATATTAACTTTACACCGTTAAACCTAATCCAATCTAAATTAACCGAAAACACAAATATGAACACCTCAAACTAGAACATGACACGATAGAAAAGTGGAAACAAAAACACTTCATGGACGACACCTACATGACTTAGAACAAACACTAATAGACAAAGAAGCATCTAATAGATGGCTTAAAATAGGTACATTATTTCGTGAAACAGAAGGCTTCATCTTGGCTATTCAAGATCAAGTCATCAATACAAGAAATTACCGTAAATATATTGTTAAAGATCCAACATTAGCAGACGATAAATGCCGAAAATGCCATACACAGTCTGAAACAATTCAACACATAACTGGAGCATGTCCCTACCTTACACAAACTGATTACACCCACCGACACAACCAAGTTGCCAATATTATACACTTAAACCTAGCCACCCAACATAAACTTTTAAACGACATCAATACACCATACTATAAATATACCCCTAACAAAGTATTAGAGAATTCTACATACAAACTTTATTACGACCGTGCTAGTCTTACAGATAAAACAATACACTACAATAGACTAGATATTATTTTGCAAGATAAAACTAACAATACAACTTACTTAATCGACATTGCAGTACCTAACACGCATAACATATCAAAAACAATAACAGAAAAATACACAAATATGCTGAGTTAAAAGAAGAGGTAACAAGAATATGGAAACAAAATAAAGTCTACGTAGTACCAATAGTATTATCAACCACAGAAATCATCCCAAAACACCTTCACCACAGTTTAAAACTTTTGAATATTCAGGAAAACACATACATAAGTATGCAGAAAGCAGTCATATTAAACACCTGTCGTATTGTTAGGAAATTTTTACAATTAGATGAAAATATATTTTCACCCTAATTAGTAAATAGTCCTTACCAACATTATTAATAGTTTTAAAGTTGTTTACTTGGCATATGCCCGTAAACAGCAATATGACCAGCTGAAAGCTGAGAAAAAACAAAAGTTCTCAACAATAATAATAATAATAATAATAATCTTTATTTGCCATTAAACTGGGTGTTTACAAGATAGTATTATATTAAATTACATGATCTCCAAGTTTAGCCACTAAATAATAGCATGCAAATTTTTTTTTCTTATATATTAAGAGAATTTACTACATTTTGATTTTGGATTTATTACATATTGGATTGTTTTAGTC
Organism: Sericinus montela; assembly: GCA_029286605.1. Classification (NCBI taxonomy): domain Eukaryota; kingdom Metazoa; phylum Arthropoda; class Insecta; order Lepidoptera; family Papilionidae; genus Sericinus; species Sericinus montela. The sequence goes on along the minus strand of JAGSMR010000056.1, from coordinate 444,227 downwards.
ATACTACATTTATTATATTAATGTTAAACTTAAAATACTAAAATTAAAATGTATACGACAATAAAATCAACGCTTTTATTCAATTTCATTCATAATAGTTCAAGAACTCATTGACGGTATAGAAATTTTGTTCTAAGAGCCATCTATATAAAATTGCTTTGAATTTTTGGAATGGAAGTTCTTTTATTTTTTGGGGTATTTTATTGTATATTGTTTTGCCCATCCAATAACAATTGTTTTGAAACTTGGAAGTGCATGGTAAAGCTTCTATTAATAATTTATCTGGGAACCTTTTACTTCTTTGACCTACATCTTGATTTTGCTTTACAAATTTTGCCATTTCAAGGATATATAAACATGGTAAAGGCAGAATTCCTAAAGTTTTAAACAGAGGTTTACATGGCACATTTGGTGGAACATTACAGATAGCACGAATACGTTTTTTTTTTTTGTGAAATGAAAGCTTTATTTATTTCTTTGCTGTTACCCCAAATAAGCAGTCCATACGTTTGTATTGATTCTACATATGCAAAGTATGCTAGAAGTGCTGCCTCCCTTGAAGCAACTTTAGTTAATTTATAAAGAGCGTAGTTAAATTTATTTACTTTCCTAAAAACTTAATCGATTTGCTCTTTCCATTTTAATCTATCGTCAATAATAATGCCTAGAAAATTTGCAATATTAGCACTATGTATAGGTTGTGCCTTATAAGAAATATCTACTGAATTATTAAATTTATTAAAATTGAGAAGTTTTCTTCGATAGGTCTTAGATAGGTTAACTATCAAATTATTTTTTTCTAACCAATGTTTTATTGATGATATAGTATTCGTTATTTCTGAAATGTGTTTGGATAGTGTCATACTTTTTGGTGATGTGACTACAATCGCAATATCATCAGCAAATAAAATTGTTCTTTGCTCTGTAAACTCAGGTAGGTCATTTATGTAAATTAGGAATAGAAGAGGACCAAGTACACTACCTTGAGGTACACCTGTAGAGTTTGTTCTCAATTTTGATCTACAGTCCCTTATAATATTTTTTTTTATCAATTTTGGAAACCTCAATAAATTGTTGCCTTCTATGTAGGTATGTTTGGAGCCAGTTATAAGCAAAACCTCTTAATCCGTTCAGTTCCAATTTTGTAAGTAGCTGTTCATGAGGTACAAAGTCGAAGGCTTTGGATAAATCAAAGAATATCACTGAAGTATTCATACTATTGTTTTTTTTTTTTTAAACCTCTGTAATAAGACTGAAATTAGCCATTGTTGTTGATTTACCCTTTTGAAATCCATATTGATCGTTACTTATTATGTTATACTTAGCAAGAAAGTCGGTAACCTTTGAATAAATAACCTTTTCAAAGATTTTTGCAAATGTAGATATTAATGTAATTGGACGATGATTGTCAATTTCTGTCCTGTCACCTTTTTTGTATAGAGGCCTAACTGTTGATATTTTCAGTTTATCTGGAAATATTCCAGTTTCCATAGATCGGTTTACAATAAATGCGAGTACTTTACTTATTTGATCCTTATATATTTTAATAACTTTTGTAGATATGTGGTCGTACCCCACAGAAGTTGTATTTTTTAAGGTTATAATAGTTTTACTAATATATTCATCAATGGGAGTTAAAAAGATTGAGTTTTGAAGACTTTTTTTTGTATTTGTGTTAACAACTTTGCTACTCCCATTCTTTGTCAAATTGATAAAATAGTCATTAAACGCATTCGCTATTTTAGTTTGATTTGTCATTATTACATTATTATATTTTATTTTATTAATAAATTTGTCAGTTTTCACGTAGTTCACTTCATTTTTTATAATCATCCATGTCGATTGTACAATATTCTTGTTCCTTTTAATATAATTAACATTTGCTTGTTTCTTTGCATGTTCTATGCATCTTTTTAATATTCGAGTATATTTTTTATATGTATTTCTGTTACATATTGTTTTATTACTATAAAATTTATGACGAAGTCTATTTTTAAATTTACAACTTTTCTTTAGACCATTTGTTATCCAATTTAATTTAAATTTATTATTTATTTTTGTCTTAATTAGCGTCAAACAGAGTTTATACATAAGACAAAACAATTCATAGAAATTATCAAATGATGTATTAAAGTCTAATTTAGAATATACACTACAAAACGAAAGATTTCCTAGGTAACGTTGAAACCTTAAAATATTTTCGTCACATAAATTTCTTTTAAATTTATATACAATATTAGACACCAATTTTTTATCCTGTACTGAAAATCTTATAATTTGGGCAGTGTTATGATCCGATAGACATAGTGGAATTAATGATACTTTTGCATCTTTTACATTACTAATTATATGATCTAGACAAGATTCGTCTCTCGTAGCTTCTTGTATAAGAAGTTTCATTTTATAAGATTCAGTCAAGTCTACAAGGCTATCAACAGTTCTGTTACTCATGAGTGTATTGATATTTATGTCTCCCATTATAACTATTTTCTTTTTGTAATATTTTAAATTACATCTATATAAAAGTAATTCTATTTTGTGAAAAAATAAATCTAAATTATATTTTAATTTCGTTGGGATCATATAAACACAAATTATTAAAGTATTACAGGTTTGTATATAAACAGAGCAGCATTCAAAATGGTATAAGGTTGCTAGATCGTCAAAACAGTTAACTTTTACAAACGGAAGACCTCTACGAACCATTATACAGGATCCCCCTCTTCCCTTTTCTCGTGAATAGTATGATGACATTTCGTAGTTTCTGATGGTGTAATACATTTCTTCACCAGCTTTTATGAATGTTTCAGTGAAACACAAAACATCTGGATTTTCTATATTTGTGAGATCTGCTAGTGTTAATTCGATTAGATCTCTTTTTGATCTCAGACTCTCTTTTCTGGCGGACATTAATAACAAGTTAAGCAAAAACGTTTTTCCGGTTCCTCCTTGTGCGTCGAGAAAGAAGGGTCCACAATTGCCGAAGTCTATTTTACGTAAAACTTGATGGAAAACAAGATTTCGCTCTGGAATTAATTGAGGAAATAATTCTGCCACTTAATGTGACAGTGCTATGAAATCATAAATCAGCTGTGAATCACTTGTGGCTGTGTAACATTCGTTGGAGTTTCAATACTGTTTCTGTTTCTACTCATTAAATATATGTGCAACGACGGTTAACTTCTTTTTGTTCATCGCCCATAAAATACACGTGGAAAAATTAATGCTAAAAAATAAATAATAAATATCTTCACGCAATTATCAATACAGGGATAGACAGAGGTATGGTCTAGACAAGTAAGTCCCTTCGACTCACCTTCCACCAAAGATATTTTCGGGACAGTTGGAGAGCCAGTCGCCGTAGTTACGTCCAAGCCAACGATGTAATTCGTATAAAAGTTTTTGAATAACCAATTGGTACGAACCTGCCACCGCTTCTGGTTCACCAAGTTATGAAAGTGAAACTTTACCACCACTGGAACAGCACATTCCAACAGTTTCATTTTTCCACATTTATTTATTCATTGAGCCAATGACATTCAAAGGCTGATTATGATTTAAAATAAAACGATTTTCGGATTTTATTGGGAAATAAAAATAGTTTTTAAAAACTAATTAAAAAACGCGATAAAATCCGAAAATCGTTTTATTTTAAATGTGTAGTATTCGCGTAAATACAAGAAATCATTATGCTGATTATGATATTCAATTGAAGGATCATATTGAAATCCAGTACCATTAAATACCGACTAATCCTTATGCATGAAATTTCGACGGCGCGTGGTCTGCATTTCTGCATTATGAATTCTTCTCGTCTGCCATTGTTTAGGAATTTCTATCGCTCTTCTATCTGCCTGCAGCGTAGCTCGTCTTTCTGAACAAATTCATGCCTGAAGAGGAGTTTCAGCGGCTCTCAAAACACTTTGTCGCTCTGCTTGCTGTAGTCTTCTCAACTCTGCGAGAACCGAAGATTCTTGAATTGTTGCAACTTTTGCTGCACGGGCCCGCGACGAATTTTTGGATAGATCAGATTTCCGCTTCCGAGGCATTTTTAAAGAAGAACAGAGTAAGAATTAAAATCAAAGTGTAAGACCAAAACTAAAGAATAGCATCTAACTAAAAAAATGACATCTAACCTCAAAAATTCAAACAGTTTTATACTGCAAATGTAATGTCAAAAAAATGTATGTTACGACAGAAAATAATAAATGGCGTTGAAGTTAGATTTTGACATTTTTTGACAAACAATTTTTTATTTTTCGTAATATTTTTACGTAAATTTTTTTATTTTAATTAAAAGTATCCATGTTACTTCTAATACCTCCAAGAAAATGTGTACAAAGTTTCATGATAATTGGTTGAGTAGTTTTCGCGTGAAAGTATAAAAAACAAACTTACATTTACATTTATAATATTAGTAGGGATTAATTAATTTACTTACTTATTTTTTATTGTCACAGCTTACATTAAGGGCTACCATGGGAGGACGTAATGCCTGGTGCCATTATCTACCAGCCAAATTTTAATGTCTTACCCTAAGAAAGCCTTTGCAGCAAACGATAGATAAACGTTAAACGTTCTAATTCATGCATTCTTAAGTAGAAGAATGCCAACATAGTAGACTAAATCAAGCCTACGGAAGCATCATGTAATACCAAAACCATCAACATGTCGTTTTAATGTATTTGGGGGACGTTGAACGACAATGAAAATATTTTTTTTACTTATTTTAATGTATATGTATAATCAATGAAAATGTATAATCAATGAAAATATTTTTTTTACTAATATTTATTTATTTATCTTCACGCACAATTCCTGACGGGGTAGCCAGAGAGAACAGATCGCTAAGTGTCACGATGCTTACATACCTCTTTCACTTCATTCAGATTCATCATTTTCTTCATACATGCACGTCGAGGTATCCGAGTCCTCTTGACCCTCCCGTCTTCGAGCAATTTGCTCACATGGTCTTCAAAAGTTAGTCTCGGCCTACCTCGACCCCTTTTTATATTAACTTTCACGCTATATATTTTCTTCACCATTCGGTCTTCACTCATTTGCTCAAAGTGGCTAAACCATCGAAGCACGCCCTTATCCATTTTAGTGATAAGGTCATCTTTCAAACCTACCATTTTGCGAATCTCTTCGTTTCGCTTCCGGTCGGCCAAGGTAACGCCGCACATTTTATGAAGAGATCGCATTTCCACTGCATTAAACCTGCTTTTATGCTTCTTCTGGCATACCCAGAATTTGCTGCCATATAACAAAGTCGGTACCAGCACTGCGTTATGTATCGCAAGGCGTGCATTATTCACTACGCCTTGCCTTTGGACTAACGCAGTCATGGCACCGTTGACCTTGTTTTCGGTAGCGACACGCCTGTTCACATCTATATCACATCTTCCATCCCGGCTAAAAGCACTGCCCAAGTACACATTCTATCACATCTCATTCACCTGTTCTAGACATTCCTTATTTACCCATATTTCACACTTCGTTCTTTCTTCGTCCCTTTCAAATACCAGAACCTTAAATGCGTAATTGTGAATTGAATGAAATGTGAAATTGGGTGACATAAAAGTAAATTGTCTGCTGTATGCCGATGACGCAGTGCTTATTGCACCGTCAGAGGTAGAACTGCAGGCATTAGTCACGTGTATGAAAGAGGAATGTGAAAATAAAGGTCTCCGTTTGAATGCTAATAAAACTACGGCTCTGGTCTTTGAAAGTGACTTATTTTATATTAATATTAAAATACGAGTAACTAACCGATAAATATTAAAAGAAACACTTTCAAATTTTATCGGAAGCTTCATATATACGTTTCAAATTTTATCGGAAGCTTCATATATCAACAACTTTGATGAAAGGAGCAGAACTAAGTTCACATGGGTTTAGAAGCCAAAAATAAAAACCACTAAAATTTTAATCCAAGGCTATGATTAAATATGGTTTCTGTAAATAATTACATTACATGACAGGTTTATACGAAGATCTTATTAGAAAATTGAATAAGGCGCTTCAATGTTTCAAAAAGAACACGGAAACCAACAAATTCATTTTAAAACATTAAGTCATTTTAATTAAATATTCTAATAAACTTACTGATGTGTTGGAATTAAGAGTTAAAAATTTTGAAGAAATTTCTTGGGATCGAACTCGGGTCTCTCTTGTTTAAATGAAAGAGAAAAAATCGGGTCTCTCGGCTCGAATTTCGATCACCCAACCGGATCGGCTATCGTGTGTCTTTAAAGTAATAAAATAAAGTTTAAAAATGATATTTAAACAACTGTCGTATGACCATTAAAATAGAAAATAAAATTTTAGATAGTAATTAAAACACTGGGTTTTTTATTTTTACTTCTTCTTTCAGTTACTAATTGCCATAGAACTAGCAATTTTTATTTAATTTTGTTATAATTTCAGTTGGTAAAAGTTGAATTTATTAGCATTGTCAGTGTCAAAATTATAATATAATTTTGTTTTCGTAAATCAAGTATTGCAATACTAGGTTTAATGATTTTTTTATTATTTTCAATTTGTACAAAAATAGTCAGCATCGGTATCTATTTTTAATAGAATCAATATTTATTTTATTTAGAAATAATTTTTGATTAGAAATAAATTCGGCTTCTAGAAGTTCACTGCAGAAGAAATGCCTTTCCCGGAAGAAAGATTTGCTATTATCGATCATTACGCTTGGCTAGCGGAGAGACTATCTGCGGTCTGCTTATTATTTATTTGATATATTTTGTAGATGTTTGTCTAGCCACGGGGCGAAGCAACTGCTATTTTAAAGGCTATTTTTATGTTGTTTTCATTGTAATAAGATAACAAAAATAATACTTACAACATTCATTTCATTGCACACTTTCAGCGATTTGTAAACAAACAATAACACTAAAAGCTATCCAAAAGATTGAGACATTGAGACTTTATTTCTGTATGCAAACAATTTGTTGCTATAATTAAAACGGATTGATGTAAGGTAAATATACTATAAATTCAAAGACCAAGCGATAACTGCATTCTCGTAATCCGAGATTTAATGAAACTTCGAATGGCTCTCAGTTCGTGACGCCCCAGTTCGATTGCTAAGTAATTTTCCAGAAGTTATTCGATCGGTAAAGCTGACTTTTTGAGTTAATATAAATTCGAAACAGTTGATTGGAATCACTACTTCAAACAAGCCAATCTCGTATATTTACCAATGTTTTTATGAGTAATATGTTTATATATTTTTTTAATAATAATATAAATATCTTCACCCTATTCCCAATACAGGCATCTCACCCACCGGCAAGTTACATTTAAATGGAGGGAAATTTATTGAGAGTTTCAAATATTTTGTTAAATAAAATTCACAGAGGTCAGACAGCATGCAGCCCCGTTATCAGGGGACTCGGCTTGGACAAAACTACGGAGATGTGAGTCCAATCAAGATGCAGGACACCACCATATAGTTATAATCGTTACCAATATTGATAAGCGTTATTTTCCAAGCCTCCGCCGTACGCGCTATGTCACTGAAAACCATATGCACTCTCACACCACACCGATATGACTGCAATAAACTTTGGTTGCAAAGATGTGGATACTTTCGTATCACTAGGAGCGCTAAACATACTCCTAAACTCGAATGATAGCCGACGTATCATAATGTAATTAAATACTAAGACATCAGCCACCATCGACCAACTCAATGATGTCACTAAGACATCGGTTCCGAGTCCACATTTACCGCGTTGTCTAATCAGCGGAAGGCATATTATATTAATTTCATAATTATGTATTATATCAATCTCTAAAAAAGTCACTATAGCTGAGTGGTTGGGTGGTCGAAATTTCGAGTCAAGAGACTAGAGTTGGGCCCCCAAGTGGCAGGCTCTTACCAATGGGGTTTTCAAAAAACTTATGTGCGAATTTTGTATTTGGCTTGGACATAAAGACGGCGACGGGCTCACCATCTGTCACGTTGTCCCGAAAATATATTCGGAGGAAGGAGGGTCAAAGTAACTTAATTGTCTAGACTAGACCTCTGTCTACCCCTGCGTTGAGAATTGCGTGAAGATATTTATTTATTAATTTATATCAATCCTTATTTTATTCCAAAGCTATCCATTTTATTACATTTTTTTCTTAAAGGGACTTTGGGACATATAAAATATTAGTACCATGGTACCAGTCACGCTAGACCTGCTATGCAATCATTCATCTACAGATTTTTGGTTATAGCACTGAGAAGCAGGCATTTTCAATACTTTTCCCTCTTGTGACATCCACGGGAAGAGATGGGGTTGTATATTTTTATTGATAGCAATTTGTGCTGATAGTATAGACTTGCTATTAAATAAATATTGTAATAATTACATAAATGTAGGACTTACCGTATATTCTTACACCATCACCAGACGTATGTAACTCAAGAAATTTTACCTTTAATTAAATCTTTATAACTAGTACAGAATTCAATCAACGAACCTTGCAAATAGTCTTCCAATCGCAATGAAAAGGATTTATTATGAGAGTCAATCTTTTTACCTATTTTCTTAAACCAAATAATGTTCGTGCTAGTCGTCCGCTAAGTAGATGAATAATTTTTAATTTGATAATGATTATTTGAATGACTTTTTTTAATTTTTAATTAATAAATATTACAAGTTTTTAGTAACCCTTAAAATTAGACATTCGTGTTATTTACGATTTCTTAATTTGAATCTAAAAAAATCGAGTTTTTTATTTTGAATCTGAAAATAGTCGTCGTATTTAATAATAAATAAAGGAGATATTTATTTATTTAATTTATTTGAAAATAGTTGCAGGGGGATTGCTCCAATTGTAGAACATGGTGGGTGAGTAGGTAACTTTTAGTGCAATTCAAGGAATTAGGCCCTGCTAATAGGCTAAGTGTGTACAATAGTGCAAAAAGGTAGCGTACCTACAAAAACAAACAAATCGAAAGAAAAAATAAGGAATAGTCAAAGCTTAAGTCTGTAAAGCTAGAAATAGACAACCAACCAATTCTTAACATAATCTCCACTTCTGCTCCTAAAGCTGGATGTCGAACTTTTAAAAAAATCTGGAAGGATCTCTACGAAGTTCGATACTACCAATCTGACTTGTACATATCGAAGGGGACTTAAATGGACACGTGAGTGCCAAAAACGATACGTTCATGATACGCCCCTGAACGTATCATTTTTGGCACTCACGTGTGGGACTTGGGGACATGAACGTGGAAATGAAAATCAATCGGAATTGGATATTTTGACATTTTCAAGGAAGGTAAAAAAAATTCAAAGAAGTTTATTATAACAAATCGAAACATTAAAATCATTATATGATCCCGGGTGTTGCAGACTGCAGTAGGCACTTACCATCAGATAGACTGTTAGCTCGCTATTCACCCTAATCCTGTAAAAAAAATATGAATTACAACTAAACGATCAAGCCTATTTTGCTTAATATTAAAAATAGTCATTTATTTCGAAATAATATTGTGTAGGAGTCAAAGTATATGATTTTTATATATATGTTTCGACCGAACGTTGTGGTAGAGTTGTAATATTAAATATAATATTATTAAGTATTTTTTTCTAACTTATTATTAAAATTCAATCATATTTAATCCAATAATTATTAAAAATCAAAAACAAAAATAAAAATCAAATTTAATTATTAACTACAGTCACGATAGCCGAGTGGTTGGGTGGTCGAGACTTCGAGTCGAGAGACCTGAGTTCGATCCCCAGGTGGCAGGCTCGTACCAATAGGATTTTCAAAAAAACTTATGTACGAAACTACGACGATGGCACGATATGTACGTCCGATTATGGCAAATCCTCCCAATGGGAGAGGCCTATGTTTAACCCCTAAAAAATATGCAAAATTTTCGAGGTATTTAATAAAATAAAAAATATCTTCACACAATTTCTAATACAGAGCTAGACGGAAGTCTAGTCTAGACAATTAAGTCCCTTCGACACCGAATATATTTTCGAGACAACGTGACAGGTGGAGCCCGTCGCCGTCTTGATGTCCAAGCCGATGTAATTCGTACATAAGTTTTGAAAACCCCATTGCTACGAGCCTGCCACCTGGAGAACGAACTCGGGTCTCTTGACTCGAAATTCCGACTACCCAGCCACTCGGCTATCGTAAGGTATTCAATGTTTGTTGTATTTTTTACGTATGTAATAAAAAACATATTATTGACTTCGTTGTCGGCTTACTATAACATAAATTTAGGGTATTATCAAAGCCGAAGCAGAAGTCTTAAAGACTAGGACTCAAATGTTGTATGAAGTAACATTATGTAAGTAACATTTTGTTAAATCGATTTGTTCTAATGAACTTGAGGTGACCTCTTAAACTTACACAGTTCAATAGGTCACTATTAGTATATTTAAATTTACATTTTAACCTTCGCGGTTGCTGTTTTTTAATTCCTTATATTTCAAGGCTGGCTGGTTGATTAAAGGGTACTATATCAACATAATGTAAGCTGCTGGTTGTGTACGTGAAATTAGTGATAAACGTTGCGATTAACATCTCGCTTGATATAGCAATCGGAGATCACTTTAAAAGATAATCTACTTCAACGGACTTATCTGCGTACGTGCATACATTAAGGTCAAAGTATAAGGTTTTCGTGTAATGTATAAAATTTGTTAGATAAAATAATTTCCTTAAATTTTACCACCAGAGACGTTGTCCCATAAATTGTATTCGGTGAAATTTAACTCAAAGGCTTCAATTGTATAGACTTCTATCTAATCATGTATTGGGAATGGCGTGAAGATATTTTTTGAGTGAAGACCGAAAGGTAAAGAAAACACATTCCGTGAAAGTTAACATTAAAAACTCGGCTATCGTGCCGAATGGTTAAAAAACATTGCTTTGATTTAATGCTATGCAACTAACCAATGTTGTGTGATGGTGGCCGGTGCCGAATCTCTGATCTAATTTTTACTTAAAAAAATGAATATTTCAGTGACAACTGTTCATTAAATCAATTATTAGTCAAAATATCAGAATTAATCGTTTTAATTTTGTTAGAGAGAAAGTAGAAATATCCCTTGAAGTAGACTTAGATTACAATGACAAATGGATCAAGTCAAGGGCTGGAAACATTCATTAGAACTTAAGGACAAATCAGAAATAGTTTTTGAAAATCTTTTTCAGGGCAACGATGTCTTAGGTTTGTAGAAACTGTTATACTCGCTTGAGGAATTGTCAAAAAAATTGTTATTATAACTGCCTTTTAATATAAATGGCATAAGCCACATCAGATGAGTGATCAAAATTCGAGTCAAAAGATTCCGATCTGGTAGTACGCTCGCAGCAATTATTTTCATAACTTGTCACGGTGGCCCAAAAAATATCTTTGGTGCCAGGTGGTCGAATGGTCTTAATTATCTAGGCCTCTGTCTACATCAGTATTGTGAAGATATGATTTTTAATTTGTTTTTAACAGAATTCGTTTAACAGAAAATTTAAAATTAGTCACGATAGCCGAGTTGTTGGGTGGTCGGAATTTTGAGTCGAGAGACCCGAGTTCGGTCCCCAGGTGGCAGTACCAATGCGTTTTTCAAAAAATTATGTACGAATTTCATCGTTGACTTGGACATAAAGACGGCGACAGGCTCACCACCTGTCACGTTGTCCCGAAAATATCTTCGGTGGAAGGTGGGTCAAAGGGAATTAATTGTCTAGACTTGACCTCTGTCTACACCTGTATTGGAAATTGCGTGAAGAAAAGTCATAACGAAAACAACACCAATCATGAACCAAATAAATAAGGCGTAAAAAAGTAATAGAGACTAGTACTGCTATGCTGCGTTTTTACAAGAAGGCTCCATAGTATTTATTACCATGCCAAGCCGGCTTGGCATAATACGGGCGTAAAAATATTCTCAACTTCTTTTTCATTCTACAATTCCTCATTAAAGTAACTAAAAAGCTCGTTCTTAATTCATTTTAATCAAAAGAAACCATAACCGTAATCTTATCCTGGCTCCTCAAATGCCATGCAAATTATAATTAAAATTTTTGCTTACAGTTAATGCTGCTAGCTAACAATGGTAACGATATCGTCTTAGAATTTGGCCCTCCGGTTTTCGAAATCGTAGTTGATGAAGTTCTTAAGTCTATTTAAAAACTGTTTGAAACTCTTACTGCTAACGAACTTTCTATTGATTAAATTGTTTGAATAATTATAAAAGTTTGATATCTTAATATTTATACCGCAAATTTGATATTTCGTTTGTAGTTTATATAATAATTGATAAAGTATTGACTATATTTTGCACCAACATTAAGCAAGTGATTTGCGTTAAATTACTGTAAAAGAAATCATGTGAATTAACAATTTAAAATGAATATTACGATAAACAGGATCATTGATATTCAAATCATAAAAAAAATTAACATCAATGTAAACTGGTTATAAATGATAATTTTCTATTAATACCTTGATCCATATCCGGTATGTTATAAAAACTTCACGACTTTTATGCAATTATGCGGCGTTATTTTTATTCTTTTTATTAACACAACATGTGTAGTCAATAAATGAAACGTTTTTCTTTTCTTCTTACTTTGTGCCAGAAACGGGTAGACAAAGGTCTAAATGAAAAAGGTACAAATAAGTACTTTCGGCCCACATTTCATCAATGCTTACTTGGACCGACTATAATATAATGTATTTGCTTGTGAAAGTTAACTTTCATTTGCAATAATTTCATACTTAATGTAGGTGAAATATTTTTAGCTATAGCAAAATTAGGCCTTCAGAGAATCACGAAAAACTGCATTTACGAGGAGGGATCAAAAAGTAGTGACATAGAATATAATGACTACTGATAACTTAAGAATTTATTTTACATAATATTATTTTATATTTTGCATATTATTCTAAATAGTCTCCAAGTCTTTTTACACACCAAGTCCAGCGCTTTTCCAAAGCTTCAATCCCTTTCAAAAAAAAGTGTTGTCTTGGTCCAGCAAAAAGCTCTCTACGGCATCCATCACCTCGTTGTCGTCTTCGTACCTGATTCCCCTTAAGTATTCTTTCAATTTGGGGAACATTATCTGTTCGTCATTGTTAACAAAACGCTAGGCGTGAGATCTGGTGAATAAAGGGGGGAAGGGGTCAACCAATTCTAAGCCAGCTTGCTGAATGGCAGCCGTCACCACTGCCGCCCTGTGCGCAGGTGCGTTGTCGTGATGAAATAGCTCGCCCTTTCGAAGTTTCTCTCTCTTTTTCTCTTTAATAGCTTTCCTCAACTTGGGAATTAAAGCTGCATAATATTGGTCTGTAATAGTGGTCTCACGCTCCATGTAATCAATCAAGAATATCCCTTCTGAGTCCCAAAATATTAAGGCCATAACCTTGCCAGCCATGCCATGGCACGAAACTTCTTCGGAGTCGGTGATGATGGCCGTTTCTATAGCGAAGATTGCTGTTTTGTCTCAAGATCAAAATGACGCATGAAATGCTTCGTCCATCGTTACGAAACGAGACAAAAAGTTATCAGAATCTTTTTGAAACTTGTTCGACAACTTCTTCGAAATGTCAAGTCGATTTTCTTTCTGACTGTCGGTTAAAATTCTCGGCAACCATCGTGCGGAGACTTTTCTCATACTCAAAGATTGTTTCGTATTGAATACTTCCATATGAAATGCCCGTTTTTTTGATCTCTCAATACAATTTTCTTGACTTTCGCAACATTTTCTTGGGTGACTGACGTCAATGGTCAAATCGCAATGAATTTCTTGCGTCGTTAACTTATAAAAATAGGTTAATAACGCCTCGGACTTCGTTTTTTTCAATTTTCGAGAACACGTTCCGTTCAAACAAATGACTACACTCAGAAAAAAACCGGAAGAAAATCAAAGATTTTTATCGTTATTAATATTACAAATATGTCTCTGTAGTATCTGATCCATGCGTTGCCGTTCCGTTTACCGTTCTCGACATTTATTTTGCTTATACTTTCTAAACGAAAATCGGCAAAAATCAGTTGTAATACCCTTAACAACTGTCAAGCGTTAAATTTGTTCGTATTATAATAGCAAGTTAACGCAAAATATATAGAATTCATGGACGAATGTTATGTGTTTTTATCTGTTAAAATGCAGACATTTGTTTGTCTTTACAAAAAGTATCTGGTGCAACTGTTATAAAAGAAATATACAAGAGAAAGAATTTCACAGGAGAATACAAAGATTATCTGTAATTAGTAATAACTCCATGTTTTATTAAGATACTATTCCCCAACCAACTCCTAAAACATTTTGTCTAATACTGCTGGACACTCAACGTAGGACGTAAAAAGTTAATTAAAACGAGAAAAAAAATCAACAAATTTTGATTGTAACGTCTAATATTAACGTAAAACAAAGCAATAATAACATGGTAGGTTATTCCCCTCAATTGAAAACAGGAATAGTTAGTTAAAATATCAAATTTGCAGTTTCAAACAAAACTTGTGCAGAGGGAGTAAAAAATAAGGAAAACTGTTGCAGTAATTTTTCTACTCACTTTTTGAATAGCAATTTACTTAATTACGGCTGAAAATGAGAGTGCCAAGGGGCAGTAAGTTTCTTATTCCGCTTCCAATAAGGAAACAAAGCAAATTGGATTTTATTTATGTGCATATTTATATGTAATACGGAAATAATGATCTAACAAATTGAAATATTTAAATTAGTTAAGTCCTAATATTTAAAAATATCTTCTTTTCTTTCTTCCTTACAGCCTATCAAAGTCCACTGCTGAACATAGGCCTCTCACAAAGATTTACATAGAGAACCTGCATCCATCGACTTCCCGCAATGTTGTGCAGGTCGTCACTCTATCTTGTGGGGGGACGTCCAACACTGCGCTTGCCAGAACGAGGCTGCCACTCGAGAACTTTTCTTTCCCAACGGTTGTCCGTTCTACGAGCTATGTGGTCGGCCCATTGCCACTTCAGCGTGCTAATCCTCATGGCTATGTCGGTTACCCTAGTTCTGCTACGGATATCATCGTTGCGGATTCCGTCACGCAGAGAAACACCCAACATAGTCCTCTCCATAGCCCGTTGAGCAACTTTGAGCTTCCTCATCCGGCCAGCAGTGAAGGACCATGTCTCAGTTCCGTAGGTCATCACTGGCAACACGCACTGGTTGTATACTTTGCTTTTAAGGTTTTGAGGTATACTTGACGAGAAGATATGGCGAACTCCCGTATTAATTCTATCCCGTATTTATTCTTAACTAATTTCCCGAACGCTGCCCAACCGAGTTGGATTCGCCAATTGACCTCTGCATCGAAGTTGGACTTACTTAGTTTGACAATTTGTCCCAGATATATGTATTCGTCAACAAATTCGAGCGTAGTGTTCCCAACAATAACCGGCATTGTTCTGACATGGACGTTAAACATGACCTTAGTCTTGTCCATATTCATCTTAAGACCAACCCGTTGAGAAAAACTATTGAGGTCATTGAGCATAGTGCTAAGCTCCTCAAGCGACCCTGTCATCAGAACTATGTCATCGGCAAACCGAAGGTGAGTGTTGAATTCGCCATTTATGTTCACACCGTATCCTTTCCAGTTCAGTAGCTTGAAAACATCTTCCAACACAGTAATGTAATTCTGAGTATAAGGTACGCAACCCTACCCGACACACCTTTAATTCTGATCACGTTGCTGGCGAGAGACTTGTGGACGATAAACCCGACACCTCCTTGGGACAGATGATCGCCCTCCTGGTGTTAGAACAAGTTACTGGATTTGAGGATTATTGAGTCCTCCCCCTGTCTTCGGACTTCCGACAATCCTATAATGCTCCAGTGTAACTTGCTCGTCTCTTCTTCCAGCTCCAAGATCTTCTCGTCAGTCCTCAGTGTGCGTGCGTTGTATGTTGCCAGGTCCTGTCGTTTGGTATGGCAGCGCGATCTTAGCCAGAGATTCTTAGCACTCCCTGCCCCGCCGTTACCATGGCTGCTACCTTGGCTAGGACTGGCGAGGCCGCCGGGCACTGGGGGCTGTTGTTTTGCGTTTGTTACCATGAGGGGGTTCTGCCATAGTTAAAAAGTTCATTGAACAGTTAAGTACCACTGACCTGTTACTGACCAATTTATTTGAGTATATCAATTGCGTTTACGGAGATATGGCCTACTTGGAGATTCTGAGCAATACATATTGCCATGAGTTGGTAAGTTTAGAAGAAAATAACTTCATTCAGAAGAGAAGCATTTTCTATAAGGCAGAGCCACGACCTGGTTATGACTTAGCTGTGTGGGCAGAGCCAGTATGAAACTTAGCACAGTACTGCAAAGTGGAATTACATTTGGCACTACGTGATAATTTTCTTTTGGGCCCCGAAAGTATATAGGTGAAGGAAACCTGTGAAATGAGAAATTATTTTTGATAACATAACGATACTATGAAGGACTGGGCTACACGTAACAGCTGTGCTACATTCGTGACGCCAATGAATAGGTTTCTTGGCTGAAAATCAGCGCTGAGTGAGGCCATACTCACACAGCACATGCTGAGCCAATGCGACCTTTTTATTTTATATTTTAAAATTAATATGGACTTATACTTTCATATGTATGAACTGCTTGTGCTGAATAAATGTTTATTCTATTTTATTCTATAAGAAATAGACAGCGGCAGTACCGTTATACAATCATATTACAATCTTCTCAATTATGAGTGAATGTTTAAACGAATTAATCATTTTAGGCCAGCGGTGTTGAATTGTTATTATGGTACCAAAATATCATCCTTAGGTCTCCTTATACTTGTAACTTATAATAACGACTCTAAAACATTAAACATACCGATTATAGTGATAATCGATATGTTTACTGTTTTTACTGGTTGTGACCAGTCAATTTAATTTAGCGTTATGTTCAACCGATTTCAATTGTTATTTTCCTGATCAAAACATTGATCAGGAAAATAACACTTCAGTATTAGTAAAAAACTATTCAAGGCTTTGCTCTAATGAATTAGGTACATTAAATAAGTAGAAAATCCATTTGAAGATTAGACCCGATATAAAATTAAGATTTTTAAAGACCTGTCCCTTTAGCTTTAAAACGAAAAGTTGAAAAGCGAGTACGAGGGTGAGTGAGTGAGAGTGGCTACGCGGGAGTAACTGAAAGTTCATAGAAAATTTTGATTTTCTACGAACTTTCAGTGCCACCCCCGAACCAGCTGGCAAGTTATTATTTTTATACCATCTTTTAAAAATAGTTTCCATTCACATCTATACATCGCTTCATTCGATAGATCTACCGAAAAAAGCACTTTGCGCACTCGTCCTTATGGGTGCAACGCAGACACTGTTTCCTTGGCGTCCATAAAATGTTTTCCTTTAAGTTTTTCTTTTATTTTCGGGAATAACTAAAAATCGCAAGCTGCGTGGTCGGGGCTTTATGGCGGGTGACCCAGCAATTCCACGTCTGACGACGCCCAATAGACCATCGTTCATCCGGCGGTGTGCGAGGAGGCGTTGTCGTGGTGAAGGAGGATCCTACTGTGAGGTCATTTCTCTCGAATTTTTCCCAAGACATGTGGTAAAAATTTGTTTGTATATCACTCTGCAGTAACTGACTTTGATCTTTTAAAACAATTGTCGCATAATGATCGGTCCTTCCGAAGAATGAGGTCAAACACAGTTTTGGAGTCAACTTCATTAAATCTTTGTATCATTTCACGGCAGCAATCAAACCACCAGGCACAAAGTTTCCTAACGGCTAATTTTTTTTGGAGGATTTTGTGCACTTGAGTCACACCGATGCCTAAGTTCTGTTCTTGTCCGAATCTGGTGATATATTACTCTTACATCAGTCTCTATCATACACCGCACACCACTGATTTGATCTTCAGTCTTCCCCGTAGAAAACCGTACCTCACGCAGAGCATTGATGAGATTGGAGAGACGACGTTTAAACTCATTAAACCAGTTATAAATAGTGGCCCGAGAAGGGGCTTCATCGTGAAAGGCCAATAAAGGCGAAGTCTGTATATATATGTATATATATATATATATATATATATATATATATATATATATATATATATATATATATATATATATATATATATATATGTATATATATATATATATATATATATATATATATATATATATATATATATATATATATATATATATATATATATATATATATATATATATATATATATATATATATATATATATATATATATATATATATTTTTTATTTTTTTTTTTTTATTTTTATTTATTTAATATCATAGAACCAACAGCACATTAAAAATATAACAAAAAATCTTAAAATTATACTTATTGCCAATAACAGGTTCATACTTTATAAAAATAAAAAAAAAGTATGTTATCACTTTTATAGTGGATGACTCTTACATTATTGTTGTAGTAATCAGTTAATAATAATAAGGTAAAGACAAAAAAGTAATATTTAAATGATGAGAACTAAAAACTAAGTACGCATATTGTTATGATTATAAATGTGTGTATGTGAAAGTGAGTGTGTGTGTGTGTGTGTGTGTGTGTGTGTGTGTGTGTATTTATGTTTAGATATGTATCTAATTTTAATGTTTATTTAGTGCTAAGCTTATTTCTTTTTTAAACATGGATTTGTTAAGGTGGAAAATATCTGACGCAAAAAATTCTTTATTGTAATTGTTTAATATGCGATATATGACTGAGTTCTGGGCGTAATTGGAGTGACACAAAGGTATGTAAAATAATGTGGTGTGTCTAGTACGCTTGGTCGGTGCCCGGAATTGAAGAACGTTGGCTGCTATTTCGAGGCAATCTATTTTGTTACTACAGATATCATGTAGGAACATCATCTGAAGTAACATTCGGCGATCTTTTAACTGCATTAGTTTATGAAACTTGCAAGACTCTGTATAACTTAAAGTTAGTTTATTTTGTAATCGATGGTTTAACACATTAATAAATTTAGATTGTATTTTTTCTATTTCTTGTATATATGTTATATAAATTGGGTTCCACACCACACAACAATACTCCAGAACGCTACGAACGTAAGAATGATATAAAACTTTTAAACAATCTACATCTGAAAAGGCTGACTGACACGCAGAACGAACCCAAGATTTTTGTATGCCTTAGCAACCGTTGCCGCGATATGATCGGACATCAACATTTTGAATCAAAATGACTCCAAGATCTTTGGCTTTATCCGTGCATGCTACAGAAACACCATCGATATTGTACTGAAATTTTAATTTCCTTATTTTTCGTGTAAAACTAATTTGGAAACATTTCGACACATTGATTGCTATACGATTATCACGGCAATAGTTACTTAGTCTATGTAAGTCGCTCTGCAGAGCGTGTGCATCCAATTCAGACTTTATGTTGGCATAAATTTTCATGTCATCAGCGTACATAAGAAATTTGGCATATCGAAAACATTTTCCAATGTCATATAAATAAGACACATATAACAAAGGGCCTAAAATGGAACCTTGTGGTACGCCTGATAATATATCCACAACGTCCGAGCGGAATCCAGCCACTACAACTGCTTGCGAGCGGTTGCGTAGGTATGAATCCAACCACCGTAGAAGGTTACCACGAATTCCTAACTCCTGAAGCTTGTTGAAAAGAATAACGTGGTCAACACGATCGAATGCCTTCTCATAATCCGTATATATGACATCTATTTGGTAGCCATTGTCCATCCCTCTAAGAACATCATTGTTAAAGATAGAAAGATTGGTGCATGTTGAACGACCGCGCACAAAGCCATGCTGTTGTAAGGAACGTGGCGCAGGATCTGTGGGTAAATGTGCTTATGAGCAATTCTTTCCATAATTTTACTTAGAACATTTAATATGGATATAGGTCGATAATTTTCTATAGCTGATTTTGATCTTTTTATGAATTGGCACAATATTAGCAGTCTTCCATATTTTTGGAAAATATCCTCTTGAAAACATCTTTTAAATAATATTGCGATTGAGGTCCCAAAGACTGTGCACATTGAAAAAGAAATAGGGTGGGATTCCATCACAACCGGCACCTTTCGAACAATCGAGACTTTTAAATATTTTACAATATCCGCTGTTGAGATATGCAAGTCGCTTATAACATCATAGCATGGGGCTTGCTCCTCTGAGAATTCTTTATATTGTAGTGCAGGTGGTGTAAAATTTTGACAGAAATAATTGTTGAATGCATTACAAATATCGAATTGATTAACAAGAGTACTTCCATTAAATTGCATTATATGGGGATAATTGGATCAGTTATTCCTTTTGATTTTATATGCCTCCAAAACAGTTTAGGTGTCGACTTTATTTTATCTTGACAAAATTCAAGATAAGAAGAATAACATTTACTTTCGAGTTTCTTAAACCTCCTACGCAGAATGGAAAAGAACTATAATCATGAGGGTTACCATATTTTTCCAAAGAGAATGATATTTCGCTTTTTCTTTTATTAATTTCTTTAATGCGTTACTGTACCAAACCGGATAGTTATATGATTGAGGAGTAGATCTTTGGGGTACATATTTATTAATTCCAGAATTTAAAGTTAAGTAGAATTTGTCAGTAGCGTCGTTCAAGGTTTGTGAATTTAAAATGACCAGTCGCAATCAGAAAAATAAACATTTAAGTTATGATAGTTTGCTTTACGATATAAATATCTTTTGGTGCTGCACGGCCGCATAGAAGGTGTTATAATATCAGTAATGTACATATCTATTGCAGGGTGACACACATCTTCTTTAACTAGAGGACATAAACATTTATCTATACTTATAGATATATTTGAAAATATTAAGTCTAGTATATTTCCATACGCATTTTGAAAGTAATTGTATTGCGATAACCCCAAGTACGATATTAAGTTTAATAATTCTGACGCTGCGTTTTGGTTTTCCACGGAACCCTTTTTTAATACTATTGGGTACTTTGTTTTCCAATCGATACACGGTAGATTAAAATCGCCGGCCAAAATTAAATAATTATCTGGCATAGAACTACATAGGGATGTTAGAGTTCACCGATTGCGTTAATTTGCAATGACAAAGACTGTTTTGGAGGATATAGCTGCAAATAATATTTAAATCATACTGTGAATGAATCGTACGCGCAGGTATAGTTATACAGATGCATTCAAGATGTTCGCGGTCAAGGTCAGTTCGCCTGCGCGCTCCGAGATGCGTTGCACATGCAACCATCACTCCGCCGCCGAGCGCCCCGCGGTCCCGACGGAACAGCTCATACCTGTCCGAGCTGCACAACTCAGTGTCCAAAATGCCATCACATAACCATGACTCAGTGATTATTGCTATGTCAATATCGGATGAAAAAATGTTATTAAAGAATATATTAGTTTTAGTGCGTAACCCTCTTACGTTCTGGTAGAACAGTTTTAATGCTTTAGTGTGTTTAGCCATCGTGAATGGTAATTTTAACTGTAGTTTTAAAATCGATGAAATACATGACTAATGCAAGTGTCAACAAAAATATTTGATATCGTTTTATTATTAGTGTACTATTATGAATTATAATGTTAATTGTAGTGTAATGTAGTGAATATATTGTTAGATATATTAGATATAACCTAATCATAATTGGACATGAGTACAATACAAGTATATACCGTAGATAATGAGTAGAATGTTTCTGTGTGTTTACGTGTGAGTTTTGTGTGAATATTTTGCACTGTAGTTTATAGGTGATATGTATAGCAGTAGTATGTTTATAATACCTTCTATATAAGTAATAGTTATATTTATAGATAGTTATAGTATATTCAGTGTGAATGCGTACTTCAACAAAATATAAACTAATTAAGTACAAAATTGAGACACTAAAAGTAGAAATTAGCGGCGTTTTGATAAGTCTGCCGACGTCATGATTAGTATAGGTGGCGAGGTTTCGTTTCTTCTGACATAAATTGACAGTTTTTGTCCAGATAAATTTAAAGTTAGCTTCTTTTGCTTTTAGCTTACATTCTTTAAGCAACGTGCGGTTATATTTGGTGAGGTGTTCATTTATATAAATACGACTGTTTTCATTTCTCGTTTTTCAGTAATGCCTAAGTCTAAAGTTTTGATACCTCGATGTTTACGTGAAGCGGACACAATCAAATCCTTAGTGTGTCGTTGCCGTAATCGGGCAATAATTGTTCGGCTTATGGCTGGGCTATTATGCCGCCGAGATTGAACTCGATGAGCAAACTCCACATCACTTCTTTCGATAGCAACGCCCACTCCATTCGTTATTTTTAATACTGTTCCGATTGTGTCCTCTTCCTCGCATTCAGGGACGCCAACGATCTCGATATTTTGTAGTCGACACCACTGCTGTTGCCGAGCGTTCTCCTCCTCTAGGTTCTGTATATGTTTTGTATTAGTGTCAAGATCTTTACGGAGACGTGCATTCTCTTCTTTAAACACTTCATTTCAGCGTTTGAGGATGCTAAACTTTTAAGAAGGTCATCATATTGCGTGCTTATGTAATTTACTGCAGATCTGATTGCAGATATTTGGTTTTATGGCACTTAGCTCGCTCTTCACAACGGACCGTAGGAGAAGTGGTAGCTCTTCCTTAAGGGAATTTAAGGTATCCGATTGAACATCTAGGGTCACAGGACTGCTCACATCACAGGAACGCTGTGGTTGTCCCCCTTTTGAAGTATCTGGTTTCCTAGTAGTTATGTATGAACCTAAAGTATCCGTAGGGGGAGATTGCTCGATAGTGTTCTTTACAGGAGTGTTAGAGTTGTCACCTGTTCTCGGTTGTTTACTAACGCACAGTGGGCATACCCAACAAACTACTTTTTTAAAATCTGAATTTAAGCCCACGCATAGATAGTGATAAAGACGTGCGCAGTTAGTTCGCGTGCATACAATTTTTTCAGACTGACGCACCGCTTTTTTGCATGCATTACAGTTATTCGACATTTTTAAATTATTATCGGTATGTTGTCTCAAAAATAAAAATTAAAGTGGGTAGACTTCAGGTACCTTTATTCTTGAGTGCCGATGAAAAATGAGGCTTAGTGCTCCCAAATTAGACACTTTAATTGCTTCTTAGTAAGTATTTGTGTTCACAAAGTATTTGTATTCAATAACATGCGTCCACTCTAAGCGATAGGTAGTAACGTATTCGATATATATATATATATATATATATATATATATATATATATATATATATATATATATATATATATATATATATATATATATATATATATATATATATATATATATATATATATATATGTATATATATATATATATATATATATATATATATATATATATATATATATATATATATATATATATATATATATATATATATATATATATATATATATATATATATATATATATATATATATATATATATATATATATATATATATATATATATATATATATATATGTATATATATAATAAATAAATAAATATATATCTTCACGCAATTCCCAATACAGGGGTAGACAGAGGTCAAGTCTAGACAATTAAGTCCTCTGACCCACCTTCCACCGAAGATATTTTCGGGACAACGTGACAGGTGGTGAGCCCGTCGCCGCCTTTATGTCCAAGCCAACGATGAAATTCGTACATAAGTTTTGAAAACTCATTGGTACTGCCACCTGGGGATCGAACTCGGGTCTCTCGACTCGAAATTCCGACCACCCAACAACTCGGCTATCGTGACGTATATATATATATATATATATATATATATATATATATATATATATATATATATATATATATATATATATATATATATATATATATATATATATATATATATATTGTTTTAGTAATGTAAAGGCATATGTTTCTTTACTTATCTACATCTAAATGATCAACGACAACAACTTCGTTAATACCAAGTATTATGAATTTATAATATAGTAGTAGTATTAAATGCTACGAATAGATGGATCACTTCAAGGAAGGTATGTTAAAGTTTTGTAAAATTTAAAACAATGTCCTAACTTGAGAGACAGCCTCACAAAACTATCAACTAATTCGTATTAAGCCCTTAAGTTTCCACATATTTGTTGAAATTTTCAAAGACTTGAGCATGATTCAAACACTACCTATGTTACCATGTTAACTATGTAAAAGGACAATGTGGGTATTATAAGATGGAAATGTAAATATTTAAGACAAACTTATTATAATGAATATTTTTATTATATAACGTTTATTATATTTTAAATGTTACACGATTTTTAAAGCCATATAACTAAGCGCTTTCGTAAAATATTTTTTTGATATCGGAAAGAATAAGTTGTGAAAAATTTTTTTTCTATCCCTTAAATAATAAAATTAATAGATATTTTCACGCAATTCCCAATACTGGGGTAGACATAGGTGTAGTCTAGACAATTAAGTCCCTTCGACCCACCTTCCACCGAAGATATTTTCGGGACAACGTGACAGGTGGTGAGCCCTTCGCCGTCTTTATGTCCAAGCCAACGATATAATTCGTACATTACGTATTCGTTTTTTGAAAAACCCATGGGTACGTGGCTATATGATATTGAATATGGCTTGTGTATTCCATAACCGACTGATTTCAGATTTTAGAAAATGATATTTACTGAGTTACTCAATTTCCGTAGCTCCTATGTTGTAGTCAAAAGGCAACGTTATATCTATTAACAATGTTTTATTATTTTGTTTGTTAATATATATTACATCTGGTCTATTATTTGTGATGGTGATATCAGTTTGAATGGACATCTCCCAATAAAATTTTAGCGGCATTATTTTCTTTAACCTGTGGCTGAATGAGTGTGTGTTTCTTTCCACCAAAGATCGTTAACTTCCATTTTTTGTTTTTTGGCTAGACACCAGTAGACGTACTTGCTAAGATTATTGTGACGTTTAACATAGTAAGTCCCCGCCAGTTTGTAATTTTTATATATTGCTTCCATAATTTCTCGATCTGTATGTACGTTTCCTTGTGATAGATGCAGTTCTCGTTTAATCTCCATTGCTTCTTTCATAATAGAATATTTATCTCTATGAATGTCATGCTGTATTATTGTTTTAATGAGGTGATCGTTTTCAGTTTTAAGTTTTGTTTATATTTAATAACTTGTGATTTATACACGTATTATATACTCAGTAATCCCATTTCTCCTTGTGTAACCGCAAATATAATCTATTTAATTCTGCTTTTTGCTGAAAAGCCTTTTTTATTGCAAGTAGTTTTCTGGTTTTGATATCTTCCTTTTTCAGATCACTAGTTTTATAATGAACTATATGGAATGAGTACAGTAAAACCGGAATAGCATATGTATTTATACCTTTTATTAGATAGCGCGAGTTAAGGTGTGTATTAAGTAGCTGTTTTATTCTTTTAAAATATTCTTTAATTATTTGATCCCTAATGATATTGTGTTCTATTTTTCCTGACTCGTGCACTCTTAAATAATTAAACGTATCTTTAATTGAAAGTAGCTTCAAAGTTTTTCCGCTTAGAAGTATATAGCCTTCTCCCGATGCGTTACTTCTATATCCAGAGGTAATATGTAATACGTTAAACTTGTTCAAACCAAACCGCATTCCTATGTCGCTGGTGAATATCTCAACGCTATCCAACAATACTTTAAGATTTCACAAGTTCACAAGATTCGTGAACTGCTAACTGTTCATGACTCATATGTATATCTTATTGTTCCCAGTACTAGGGGTAGACTGTGTCTAGATAAAAATGTCCTTTCTACCCACATTCAAGCGAAGACATTTTTTTCACATTCCTACGCGCGCCTTCATTATATTGCATATTATTTAAAAAATATTTTTAGCTTTTTGCTAAAGATATCGTTGAATGAATTATTAGCTTTAATAACTTCATGATAAAACAATACATATATACTTCTTCATAAAATATACATACATACTGGTTTGTAAAAGTTAATTGCAGGACATAAGCCTCACCCACAAGCAGTATGTCTATAATTGACACGCTTGGAAGCAGTACCAGAAATCTATGTGTTTAGTCGGTCCTACCCGTCTCTGGTTTATTTCCATCACCGCCGTCTTTCTGTTCTCATTTATATTTTCAAGGCCGGTTATGACTTCCACGAGAAAATAAGGGTGGTAAATTATTACGCCAATACCATACGGTATACACATAGTAAGAATCATAGTGAGATTTTTCAAGTAGTTTTATGAAAGAAATCAAGAATTATATTTAATTTAATTTTATATAAGTGCTACGTGCACTTTAGCTGGGCGTCATGAACTTGCCAACGCAATAACTAATTTATCACTAAATAATGCCATTGTTTACGAGCGTCGACGATGACCCTCACCCATTAATCACGGGCCAGAATGTCAATGAAGTCTTTTTCGGCAATTATGCTTAGATATAATTAATTGTTTATCTATATCTTTCTAAAGTAAATAAAATATTGATTAGTATACGATATGATCGAAATAAAATGGTTAAAAACCACTTTCAGTTGCAGGAATAAATCACTTTGAGACTATAAAGTTTCTCGATTATTACATTAATGAGAAATTTCAGAAATGAACAGACACGGGCAGGAACTGAACCCGTTATCTCAGCCTTATTTCAAATCTCTCTTTTTACTTACGGCTTTAAGGACATTTAAAGTAAGATGTCACAACAGCTTCCTTATTTTTTTTGTTAATATTCTATACTAATGTTTACTATATAGCCATCTATATAATAGGTTGGGGGAAAAGTCTTTTCGCACTATATAGTATGTATGAACTTGTAATAAAATCTCTTGAGCAAAAATTTAAAGTTTAAATTTTAGAGAAGATAATTCCATATTCAAATTAGGAAAATGTGAAATTTTTATTTATTTTTCGTTGTATCAAGATGATGAATCTAATAAAGAAAATCTATACATTTTATAATTTTACAACAAAAAATGACCTAGTGCAGTGTCTGTGAGAGTAGCAAAATTTTGGTTTAAGCGTTTTCAATCAGGAAATTTGATGTCAAAGATGCACGTCGCTCTGGTCACCCTATTACGGATATAATGGATGCCATTTTTGAAGAAATGGTCCTACATCGGCATATTAGTAGTTAAGGCGTAGCTGAGGAACTGGGAATTGACCACAAAACAGTTTTGGGTACCTCACAAGCTCACGGAAAGAAACCTAATGAATCGTGTACTCATTTGTGATTCTTTATTACAACGTAATGAAACCATACCATTTTAGAAGAAGCTGTAACTGGTGATGAGATCACGTACGACAAAAACGTGCAAAAAGGGTCATGTTTAATGGCTAGTCAGGCTCCAGACCATGGCGAAATCCGGGTTAACTCGCAATAAGGTGATGCTGTGTGTGTGGTGGGATTGCAAGGGCATTATTATAAAAGTACGATAGCCGAGTGATTGGGTGATCGGAATTTCGAGTCAAGAGACCCGAGTTTGATCCCCAGTACTAATGGGTTTTTCAAAAACCTAAGTACGAATTATATCGTTGGCTTCGACATAAAGACGGCGACGGGCGCACCACCTGTCACCTTGTCCTGAAAATATCTTCGGTGGAAGGTGGGTCGAAGGGACTTAATTGTATAGACAAGACCTCTGTCTTCCCCTGTAGTGGGAATTGCGTGAAGATATTTATTTATTTATTTATATTTTATTATTCATTATGAGCTGTTGCCACCAGGTAGGACCATCGATTCTAAAGTCTACTGCGAAGAATTGAAAAGATTAAAGCAAGAAGTTGAGAAAAAGGCCGGAATTAATCAACAGAAGGGGTGTGGTTTTTATCATGATAACGCTAGACCTCACACATCTTTAGCCACTCAGCAAAAATTAAGAGAACTTAACTGGGAGGTGCATCCGCCGTATAGTTCTGACCTTGTACCTTCAGATTTTCACCTGTTTTGGTCTCTTCATAATTCTTTAGGCAGTGCCAGGTTGACATCACGGGAAGACTGCCAAAACCAATTGTCGCGGTATTTTGATCAGAAGCCTCAGAATTTCTATATCAATGGAATCATGGTCCTCCCTACCTGGGGCAAAAAGTTGTCGAAAAAAATGATACCCACATACTTTAGTTAGAATGTAAAAATATATATAAAAAAATCATGAGAATTTTCTTAAAAAATGCGAAGAAACTTTTTCCTCAAATTATTAGTATACTTTACGACATTAATATCAAAAAGAAATACATATATATTTATAAATATCACAGCATTATTAAAAGCATATCTTTTACGGTTAGCTGGTATTGCGATCACCAATTCGCTTCTCAAATGTGAGGAATATGGTAAACGATCGAAAAGGGAAAGGTTTGTATCCTGTGTGTATAGAGTGCTATTATAAAATAGTTGTGGACTATTACAGAACAAAGAATGGGAGATGGTAAAGAAGGAAAAGTGTAGCTACCCTTAAGGAAGCATTCACGAAGGACAACTTTAATGAAACACAGTTATGAAGAATGCTTAGACTAGACCTCTGTCTACCCCTGTATTGGGAATTGCGTGAAGATATTATATATTATATTTCATCAACCAACTTGACTCAACAAAATGAGTAAAAGAAAACATGGCGGATAGTATTTGCCTCGTTTCCTATTACCCATATTGGCGGATAATGATCCCCTTCGCCCAGATTTATATAAACCGTTCGTCGTGTCACCTCATTTTGAGAGCACTCCCCTAGTTGCCAGTATCGGAATCCTTGGCGTCGACATATCGAGCGACGTTCAGTTTCGCAGTCACTTGGAAAGGAAGGCCAAATTGGCCTCTAAGAAGCTTGGCGTGCTCAGTAGAGTACGACAGTACTTCATGCCGTCCCACCGCCTGCAACTTTATAAGGCGCAGGTTCGGCCGCACATGGAGTACTGTTCGCATCTCTGGGCGGGGGCACCCCAGTGTCAGCTCCTTCCATTTGACCGTATCCAACGAAGAGCGGCTCGAATCGTCGACGACCATGTTCTATCTGATAGGCTAGATTCCCTGAAATTGCGAAGATCTGTTGCATCTATTTGCATTTTTTACAGGATTTACTACGGGGAGTGCTCTGAGGAATTGTTCGGATTACTCCCAGCCGCTGAATTTCACCATCGAACCTAACGGCATATTGAAAAATTCCATCAACACCATCATCATGCTTGGCATTCCACCACAGTGCGTTTTTCGCGGAATTTTCTGCCACGAACTTGCACTTTATGGAATGTGCTGCCGTCAGCGGTTTTTCCGGACCGATACGACTTAAGGACCTTCAAGAAAAGAGCCTATACCTTTCTCAAAGGCCGGCAAGGCATCTGCTATGCCTCTGGTATTGCGGATGTTCTTGGGCGGCGGTAATCACTTACCATCACGTGATCCACCTGTTCGTTTGACTCCCTTCCCTATTAAAAAAAAAATAACGCGAAAGCATACATTTTTCTGATCCCAAAGTAAGTAGTTTATTCAACTGTGTTATGAAATCAGAAACAACGAAATTACCACAAATAACCAGTCCCAAGGAAATATGGAAAAGTGTTTTCTACGCGGAACAGATTGGGAATCTCATACGGGCTTCAGAGCTGACCATGGTCGCCATATAAAATTTTTTACTATATTTTGTATTGTAAAAGAAAAAAGAAATACTCGCAAAAGAAACGGAATCTATACAAAGTTCTTATATAACTTTCTTGAGCAGTACAGAAACATGATCAAAAACTTTAGTCGCTGGCTCTAGGATACACGTAAAACTTTGTACGAGCATATTTCACAATCAGCTTTTTAGTTTTCTAATCTATTACATGTCCCATTACGTTTCATTATAACGTTTTGGAGTAGGGGTAGACAGAGGTCTAGACAATTATATCATTTGAGCCCTCCTTCCACCTAAGATATTTTTGGCACGACACCGTCTTAATTTACATGCCAACGATATAAACTGTACATAAGTTTTTGAAAAACCTATTGGTACGAGCCTAGGGATCAGACTCGGGTCTCTAGACTTCAATTCCGACTAAACAACTATCCGGCTATTGTGACTTTTTTAAATTCAAAAATCAAATCATTATAACATAAAATCTACAATAATAATATTAACTATAATTGGTTAAGATCGTGAGGATACTCACCTGCTGCTGTTCGTTGATAATTGACGCAGGTGAAGTAGAGAATACATGCTTCATGGCAGCGGGAAATTTACATAATACAAAGGACTAAGAATAATCAACCTTTTCATAAAGGGTGACAATTAACCACGTGGTGAAGCCCTTTTCAATTGTATATTGAAACCACAAACCGTTGAAAGGAAGTGTATTTAGAATGCAGATAAATAAATAAAAAAAAGTAATAAAAATATCTTCCCGCAATTCCCAATACAGAGGTAGACAGAGGTCTAGTCTAGACAATTAAGTCCCTTCGACCCACCTTCCACCGAAAATATTTTCGGCACAACGTGACAGGTGGTGAGCCCGTCGCCGCCTTTATGTCCAAGCCAACGATATAATTCGTACATAAGTTATTGAAAAAACCATTGGTACGAGCCTGCCACCTGGAGATCGAACTCGGTTCCCCCAACTCGAAATTCCGACCACCCAACTACTCGGCTATCGTGACTTATAAAATATATTATTATAATGAATATCTGTTATTTATTACCAACGTCACAATTCACACAATTAAATCACTTGTTAAGAATTCATTAAAACGCCAACAATTGACACCTACATAGTTAATGATAGTAAACTGACACTCGGCAACTAATACGTAGTTACTTATATAATTCAGTCGGCTTTTTGTTCCACACCTCGAATCTGGGTATGGCTGTTTCTTACTTATATATTAGAACAATTTAATTTGGTCTAGTAACTCCTCGCCATCGTTAACCGTTACGACTTATTACAAATTTAAAGTTACAACTTTGTAAAGGAGTTACTTAAACGTGAATTATGTGGCACATCATTAAGATTTTTAACTATATCATGGAATTGTAACAAAGGAAATTTTTGAAATATAACAAGACACGTGTACTTTGTAATTAATATGCTATTTTAATGAGCACACCCGGCCTTGTCAGATTTCAGGTAACCTGTCATTTGAGTGTTTTTTTTTGTTTAAATATAGCCCTTTGTAAAATAGTTAAAAATACATCAAAAATAAAAATAATAATAAAATAATCAAAAAATAAAAATTTGGAACACAAAACATATGTTAAATTTAATGCATACCGATTAATTGGTCTCGTGAGGAAACGGCGTAAGAATTTACTAACCCCTTTCTTCGGGTGTCAAATCACTTTTGAGACAAAAAAAAATATCTTCACGCAATTCCCAATACAGGGGTAGACAGAGGTCTAGTCTAGACAATTAAGTCCCTTTGACCCACCTTCCACCAAAGATATTTTCGGGACAACGTGACAGGTGGTGAGCCCGTCGCCGCCTTTATGTCCAAGCCAACGATATAATTTGTACATAAGTTTTTGAAAAACTCATTGGTACGAGCCTGCCACTTGGGGATCGAACTCGGGTCTCTCGACTCGAAATTCCGACCACCGAACCTCTCCGCTATCGTGACTTCACTTTTGAGGCAGATCAGATAAATCAGAATTTCTACTGTTTAATAAAAAAATATAGCTTTCACATTGTGATTTCTTAATCATCTTTTTAATCATTTTATGACCGCCATGGCCGAGTGACTTGTTAGAGGTCCCGGGTTTCGGGTTTCATGTACGGGTTAATGTATGCCTTTTTGGTGTTCTTTCTGATCTATAGTATGGTGATGTTTGTGGTACCTTCTTTTTATCCGATTCCATGACATAAGTAATGTAGCTAATTACTTGGAATCAGATCGGTCGGATTTTGTCCACATCTACTTATTGATTATTACATTATCTCTAATCTACGGTAGTGAGAACGCTACTCCTCACATTTCAAAATGGACTTTCTGAATGGATGTTAAAACTTAGTGATTACATGCTCTTTGTAAATGGCGTACTGATTGATAGATTGATTGAAGAGTATAATTACTATGTATGATTTACCGACAGCGGTAGACTAATGGATTGATGTGTAATTAGAAAAAATCACAGAAGATTTCTTAAAATAAAAATCAAGCTAATCAATTTTAGAAATTGATCTATTAAGGCGATTAAATTAGAAAGTTCTTCCTTTTTGTAGGTAAGAAAACAAACATTTGATATACTTGGTCTTTAAGGTATAGCTATGTATGTATTTTTTTTATAAAAATGCTAATAAACGAGAGAAAGTTGGATTACATAGAAAATCCGATGATATTACGACATTATTTCTGCACGCATAAATATAATTCCAGCATACAGCCTGAAATAAAGAACTACGCAAGGAACTGTCATAGAACCCAATAATATTAAAAAAAAATTCGCTAATATGAATAAGCAAACTACACATACACCTACACGTGAAACATAGACATGAGGCATAAAGGGGTCGTATTTAACTGAAAAAAGTGCATTTATCACAAAATGTTCGCCGCGCTACCATGTTAGTACTCACTGATATACAATACAGTACCTTACGGCATAGTTAAAAATTTCATCAACACCACCTTGATGCTTGGCATTCCACCACAGTGCGTTTTCGCGGAATTTTCTGCCACGCACTTGAACTTTATGGAATGTGCTACCGTCAGCGGTTCTTCCGGACCTATGCGACTTAGGGACCGTCAAGAAAAGAGCCTATACCTTTCTCAAAGGCCTGCAACGCATCTGCTATTCCTCCGGTGTTGCAGATGTTCATGGGCGGCGGTAATCACTTACCATCACGTGTGCCACCAGCTCGTTTGCCTCCCTTTTCTGTAAAAAAAAATGAAATGAAATAAATGTCAATTTGGACATAGTTTATGGAATTCCATAACAGATTTAGGTTATATATATACAGAATGTAAAGTGAAACACAATACAGTTACATAACTCTGATCTTATTGTCAAATTAAATATTTTTGCATTTGTCTGTAAATATGTTTTAAGAATGTTTTGTACCATATCATGATACCCATTTGGATACAGCACTGTATATAAAAAACATTTTAATGAAAAGTAGGTATCAAAACGAGTGCGCCACTGATTTTATGGTCATTCCATGTAACATTCATACCCTACCTACATATCGGCCTGTTAAAGTCCACTGCAGGCCTGTCCTGTACATACTGTAACACGCCATGCTTGGCAAGCGGATTGTCGATTGCAGTACCAGAACACTCGCGCCGCAGACGCTGCTGCCCATCTTCGGTCTGATAATTTTGGTCTGATATTTTAGAGATGGTTATCCCGCCATCTATCGGTTGCCATAACGATATTCAAGGCTTTTCCCTTCGACATCCAGGCGAATAAGGGGAGTGGCAATATTCTTTTTACCACACGGTGTGTAGTTACCATACGGTCCATATAAATAGAAATAGATTTAAAATTTCAAGTAAATACACACCAGAACTAGCTCGCCAGAGGTCGCTGGTTTTAATTGTTATTAAAGTTCAAATCATGGTGACACTTCTGTAATAAAAGTTTTTGTTTTATATTTGTTTATTTTATTCTATATTCGATATTTAGTCACATTAACCGAGTGGTTGGGTGAATAGAATTCGAGTTCAACCGTTCAAAACTTGCGTACGTGAACTCGGGTAGTTCAATCCCCAACAGGTAGGCTCTTACTAATGAGTTTGTTCTACATTATCTCCAGAATAAAATAGGGCGAAATGCGGGTCGAAAAGACAATTCTCTATCGAGACCTTGACCCTGTAAATGCGTGAATATATTAATTCAAAATTTAGCGGCAATAGCCTAATGGTTAAGGGTGCGGACTGCGAAACATGGCGTCGCAGGTTCGGGCCCCGCCATTCGACTATTGACGTAAACCAACTCTAGACACAGGCATTGCAGCTTAATTGGAGTGGTTAACAGGAATACTAGTAATGTTATTCGGCATTTGCTAGTAATCTTTTTAAAAAAAAAAAATTCAAAACGGTTTAGTAGTCAAATCAAGCAATGTATTCAGAATGTTATTGCTATGCGGCGAATCCACGGTATGCACCAACAGGCTGGGGATAAAAATATTCTCGAGTGGTATACAGGTAGTGAAATGTGACCTTCTAAAGGACGGAGTGGTACTATTGCAAGGAGTAAATGTGATCTGATTTCAAAATCGTTATTGGGAATCTTTGCAGGACTTTTATCTAAAGCAGTGAACTTTTGATAGAACGTAAAGACACAGTCGATGAGTGTGTAATACATTTTTCTGGCTAGGGACTATCGGGAAACCTTCTTCTTCTATCGATCTTCGGAAAACATATGGTGGGATAACCATCTCGAAAAATACCAGGCCAAAATTAAACAGACCGGTGATGAGGTGCGAGGTGTCGGGTACTGCGACCGCCAATCTGCTTGCCAAACGTGATGATGTGTCGAAGCAAAAGTTATGAGGTATTAACACATTCTAATTTTTTCAAGATTATTTTACTAGCAATTGCACGCGGCTTTGTTTACAAAAGCTCTTCGGAGTAAAGCGCAGCCTACGTCGTTGTATAGAATTATAATACAAACCAGCAACGCAGTAACCGTATATACTATCTATTTAATATATAAATAATTATTTATATTTGAAGAGTCACGATTGCTGAGTGGTCGGAACATTCAGTGAAGAGACCTGAGTTCGATTCCCAGATGGCAGACTCGTACCAATGGGTTTTTTCGATAAAGATTATGTACGGATTTGTTCGTTGGCTTGGACATAAAGACGGCGACAGGCTCACCACCTGTCACGTTGTCAAAAATGTCTTCGGTGGAAGGTCGAATAGGTTTAATTGTCTAGACTAGACCTCTGTTTATCCCTGTATTTGGAATGGCGTGAAATACTTTTTTTATACTTTAAAAATAAAAAGTAAATTTGTCTTAAAAATATTGTCTATCATCCTTTACCTTACCGTGTTACCTTTACTTTACTGTGTTAGGCCATCCTGTTATTATGCAAAATTTTAGAAGCCTTTTTATTTTTGTCATATGTACAATTTTCATAATGTATCGTAATACATGCTAATCCCTGTCGATCCTCGTCAAATAGTTTTCCAAATAATTGTTAAGAGTAATTGGGAAGACAGAGGTCAAGACAATGAAAATCCTTTGACTCACGAATCGAATTCTAGAATCAGTCGCGATAGCCGAGTGGATGGATGGTCGGAGTTTCGAGTCGAGAGACCTGAGTTCGATTCCCAGATGGCAGACTCGTACCAATGGGTTTTTTCGATAAAGATTATGTACGGATTTGTTCGTTGGCTTGGACATAAAGACGGCGACAGGCTCACCACCTGTCACGTTGTCCCGAAAATATCTTCGGTGGAAGGTGGGTCAAAGGGACTTAATTGTCTAGACTAGACCTCTGAAATTGGTGTGAAGATATTTATTTATTTATTATTAATTTACTATTCTACAATATTCTCCAAGGGGAATATGTTAAACAGACTGGATAATAGTGTTGAAGTGAGTATAGCTTTTTATTATTTAGTGTACTTCCACCGACCCTGGAAACCCAAGCTAGTCTTCTTTTTGAATCCTCATTCTATTATTATTATTATTATTTTGAATTAATGGATTGGTTTATCATATAAGGCATGCTATAGTCCATCCCATGTTGAATGATTTATGATTAGACACCTAAAACAAGGCGCATACTTCATTGAGAAAACGTCACTAAGGATTACCTCGCAACAAATAATACCCCGAAACTCATGTTATATCTGTCATCGTGGGTAATACTCATAATTGCAGTTAACATGAGTGGTCCTTGGCTAATTACAGTACAAATTTTCTTCCCGTTATTAATTCGCCATGGATGGCCTAATAATTGCATTACACATAGGCATTGCATCTGAAATATAATTTTAATTGCGGATGATAATTTCGCTGTCAATTTTAGGTATATTGTTTCGCAGTCAATTTAAAATAAAAATTGTATTATTTAATTTTTATTTAAAATTAAAATTAAATAAAAATTAATTAAATTCATTTAATAAAAATAAAAATTAAATACAAATTATAGATTATTTTTAAAGAAAGAAATCAAAGTAAATATCTAAAGCTTTATTAGAATATACTTTTTCTTCATTATTGGTCTATGTTACTCGAAGTGCGTGTAGGAAAAAATTACGAATCTAATAGAAACGCAAACTTTTCGAACTTTTTTTATTAATATTTTTAAAATTTAGCTGACCGGTGACGGGCAAAGTCTAACTTGCAAGTTTTTTGATACTGCGATCGCCGATTCGTTCGCCAAGCATAGTGATTATGACTAAATCCTAACTGACTATGACTATTCCTAACGGAACAGGCCTCAGTCCTGTAATTGTTGTAAGTTGGTCGTTTTGTTCGTATGTACATAAATAAAACATAATAAGGATTCGTATTTCAAATATTTTCATATCCTATTATTAACTACTCGTATAAAGAGAGACCTAGATTTCAGCATAACAAAAGCACATTGCAATGCGCTTAACTCGGCTTTACTTTATAAATCTTACAGAACGTTGTAATCTAGTAGACAAGTCAATGAAAATGTGTATTGTTTTAAAACAAGTAAAATGTTAAACAAAATGTTAAACAAATAAAATGTTAAATGTTAAAAAGTCACGATAGCCGAGTGGTTGGGTGGTCGGAATTTCGAGTCAAGAGACCCGAGTTCGATCCCCAAGTGGCAGGATCGTACCAATGGATTTTTTCAAAACCTATGTACGATTCGTATTCGTTGGCTTGGACATAAAGACGGCGACAGGCTCACAACCTGTCACGTTGTCCCGAAAATATCTTCGGTGGAAGGTGGGTCAAAGGGACTTAATTGTCTAGACTAGACCTCTGGAAATTGCGTGAAGATATTTATTTATTTATTATTAATTTACTATTCTACAATATTCTCCAAGGGGAATATGTTAAACAGACTGGATAATAGTGTTGAAGTGAGTATAGCTTTTTTATTATTTAGTGTACTTCCATCGACCCCGGAAACCCAAGCTAGTCTTCTTTTTTGAATCCTCATTCTATTATTATTATTATTATTATTTCTGAATTAATGGATTGGTTTATCATATAAGGCATGCTATAGTCCATCCCATGTTGAATGATTTATGATTAGACACCTAAAAACAAGGCGCATACTTCATTGAGAAAACGTCACTGAGGATTACCTCGCAACAAATAAATACCCCGAAACTCATGTTATATCTGTCATCGTGGGTAATACTCATAATTGCAGTTAACATGAGTGGTCCTTGGCTAATTACAGTACAAATTTTCTTCCCGTTATTAATTCGCCATGGATGGCCTAATAATTGCATTACACATAGGCATTGCATCTGAAATATAATTTTAATTGCGGATGATAATTTCGCTGTCAATTTTAGGTATATTGTTTCGCAGTCAATTTAAAATAAAAATTGTATTATTTAATTTTTATTAAAAATTAAAATTAAATAAAATTAATTAAATTCATTTAATAAAAATAAAAATTAAATACAAATTATAGATTATTTTTAAAGAAAGAAATCAAAGTAAATATCTAAAGCTTTATTAGAATATACTTTTTCTTCATTATTGGTCTATGTTACTAGAAGTGCGTGTAGGAAAAATTACGAATCTAATAGAAACGCAAACTTTTCGAACTTTTTTATTAATATTTTTAAAATTTAGCTGACCGGTGACGGGCAAAGTCTAACTTGCAAGTTTTTTGATACTGCGATCGCCGATTCGTTCGCCAAGCATAGTGATTATGACTAAATCCTAACTGACTATGACTATTCCTAACGGAACAGGCCTCAGTCCTGTAATTGTTGTAAGTTGGTCGTTTTGTTCGTATGTACATAAATAAAACATAATAAGGATTCGTATTTCAAATATTTTCATATCCTATTATTAACTACTCGTATAAAGAGAGACCTAGATTTCAGCATAACAAAAGCACATTGCAATGCGCTTAACTCGGCTTTACTTTATAAATCTTACAGAACGTTGTAATCTAGTAGACAAGTCAATGAAAATGTGTATTGTTTTAAAACAAGTAAAATGTTAAACAAAATGTTAAACAAATAAAATGTTAAATGTTAAAAAGTCACGATAGCCGAGTGGTTGGGTGGTCGGAATTTCGAGTCAAGAGACCCGAGTTCGATCCCCAGATGGCAGGCTCGTACCTATTGGTTTTTTCTAAAACCTATGTACGAATTACATCGTTGGCTTGGACATAAGGACGGCGACGGGCTCATCACCTTGCACGTTGTCCCGAAAATACCTTCCTTCGACTCACCTTCTACCGAAGGTGGAAGGTGGTTCAGCGGGACTTAATTGTCTGGACTAGACTAGATATATATTTATAAAATGTTAAACGAATTGCAATAGGTTCTCTTAAAATGGAAATGTATTAAATGTCTCAATATTTTTCCAACACTGCTGCCAAAATGATTTCGTTGATTATGAAATTTATAATTTTAAAATATATAAGTAATGCTGAACTTTTGTTTTTAAATATTACTTATCCACTTAGAACGTGACTTATTCGTGACGTCCATTATTCATTTACGCGACGACGAACTATACGATACGCTACTTTAATAATACTAACACTTATACACACTACATTCTTTTATTTTCATTTTAACTTAATCACCTAGTCGAGTATAATTACTTCTAAAGTGACTGGAGGTGTGCTCATCGATCGATAGCGTGAACGAGTGCTCAACCCCTCGATAGTGCTCAAACCCTCTCGATCCACCGTCGGTTCCCCCATTTAATTTCGACAAGGAGTCATAGCAACAACCGCAATCAACGGAAATGCCTAGTCAAAACCTTAAAAACATTTTATTCAATTATCAATGTTGTAAGATACAATGTTTAATAATACAATACTATGTTTAATAATATAATATAATATAAGGTTTAAGATACAATAACGGCTACTTTTCTTGATGTATTATACTATTTTAGAATCTTGAATAGTTTTAGAACTTTTGTAAAGAACTTGCTATGAGTGTAAGTGGAATTAAAGTTGAAACCATGAAAATGTTAAAATTACATGTGGTAAAATAAAAATTTTATTATTAAAGTCCTTTAGGAGCCCTGTATGTATGTACCTTTCGATGCATTCAATTTTATTTACTCGCCAGGTATCGAATAGAGAAGTTCATATTTTTCTAATTTCATTTACTCTAAACGAGTATTCATTTTTAAACCCTAAAAGATTCTAAAAAGTTTTTAATATTATTTAGCTTTTCTTAGACTTTAATTATTTAAATAAATAATAAATAAATATCTTCACGCAATTCCCAATACAGGGGTAGACAGAGCTCTAGTCTAGACATTTAAGTCCCTTCGACTTACCTTCCACCGAAGATATTTTCGGGACAATGTGACAGGTGGTGAGCCCGTCGCCGTCTTTATGTCCAAGCCAACGATATGAATCGTACATAGGTTTTGAAAAAACCTGGGAATCGATGTCGAGTTTCTCGAATCAAATTTCTGACCACCCCTCCACTCGGTAATCAATAATAAAAATAGTATATACAATAATAAAATAGTAGATATAATTAATGTCCGCGTTTCGTTAAAATATTTCGACACTCATCGCCAGACTGTAGGAAAATGAGTTGTCTTATTCACAATGTGGCAATAAATTTTAAATAAGGTCAGCGCAGAAAGAGCTTCCATACAGTAGAGCGGTTTTAAGTTATACATTTTTATATATTTTAAATATATTTTTATACTTTCTCGAAATAATGATAATCAAACCGTGCTCTTGACATTGAGCAGTGTTTTCGGTGAAACATCTTGTATGTATATAAACTTTATTGCTTAACCTTAACCATAAGGGCAAGAAAGGTTGGGCCTTCGATCACTTTATGAAGATCTTCCAACTATATATATATATATATATATATATATATATATATATATATATATATATATATATATATATATATATATATATATATATATATATATATATATATATATATATATATATATATATATATATATATATACATATATATATATATATATATATATATATATATATATATATATATATATATATATATATATATATATATATATATATATATATATATATATATATATAAAAAAATATCTTCACGCAACTCCCAATACAGGGGTAGACAGAGGCCGAGTCTAGACAATTAAGTCCCTTCGACCCACGTTTGACCGAAGATATTTTCGGGACAACGTGACAGGTGGTGAGCCCGTCGCCGCCTTTATGTCCAAGCCAACGATATTCGTACATAAGTTGAAAACCCATTGGTACGAGCCTACCAACTGGGGATCGGCTATCGTGACTTTTTTCAAATCAAAGTGTAAAGTATATATATATATATATATATGTATATATATATATATATATATATGTATATATATATATATATATATATGTATATATATATATATATGTATATATATATATATATGTATATATATATATATATATATATGTATATATATATATATATATGTATATATATATATATATATATGTATATATATATATATATATATATATATATATATATATATATATATATATATATATATATATATATATATATATATATATATATATATATATATATATATATATATATATATATATATATATATATATATATATATATATATATATATATATATATATATATATATATATATATATATATATATATATATATATAGCTTAGTCACTACGACAATCGTGTACCACTTCACGTTGTCCCAAATAAGCTCTGCATTGGCGATCTGATTGCTGAATTAGTATATTCTAATGATAGCTTTTCAAATAATTTTTTACTTTAAAATTGGGTGAAAAACAAGCCAACAGTTCACAATAGTCACCCGATAGCAAAGTAGCTAAAACTCCACGGTATTCCGCCTTCGCCACATGGAACGCTTTCGAACACATCCGCGATTCCACCTGCGCAGGCTGCCTCCACGGAGGAGAACGTCTCCTCTCTCGTCTCCTCTCCTCGAGCTCCGGGAGGCGCAATACCGACACTCCTCTACCCCCACTGCCCCACCACAGCCGCATAAACAGTGCGACCCCGCCCGAGTCGCGATGGATAGGAGAATGACGAGACGAACGGCTGTGTAGGGCACTGATAGCAGTTTAAAACATGTATTTTTTTATTATTCTGTGTGGTTTACAGTAAAGTATATATACATACATATTTTCATACATAACGAAATAGGTTATTGTGTGTTATCGAACCAAACAAATCCTATGAAGAGAATGAACCAGCGCATTATTTCAAAGTAGTTTCACGGAAACCGAAGTCGAACACACAAAATATTACGAACTGTTCTCAGAATTCACGAACTAAATTCTACAGTATGAATGCTGATTTCAAGCGCTTAAACTTGTTTCTCAGAATCTGTATAAATTCCTAATTACGGTGAGAGCGCATATCGATTGCATAATTATGAGATTAAGTTCGTAAATTTTCCCTATTCAAGAGTAGGGAATAAATAAGTAAATAAATATCTTCACGCACCCCAATACAGGGGTAGACAGAGGTGTAGTCTAGAAAATTAAGTCCTTTCGACCCACCTTCTACCGAGGATATTTTAGGACAATGTGACAGGTGGTGAGCCCATCCCATAAACCTATAAGATAAGATATAAATCGTACAAACGTTTTTTAAAAAGTTATGGCAACCATGTGGTATGCCCAAGCCAAGTATTAATTTACACACACACACACACACACACACACACACACACACACACACACGCGCGCACCCACACACACACACACACACACACACACACACACACACACACACACACACACACACACACACACACACACACACACACACACACACACACACACACACACACACACACACACACATACACACACACACACACCTGTTATATTATTGCATGCAGATTTCAATATTCTGAGCTACTCAATCAATATTGAATTGTTTATTTTATAGTTACTTTCCAAACTTTATATATGTTTTGTTATTGATTTGGAAGGGACTAGCTCCTGATATAAAGATTTTGCCTAGTTCAGGAGCTAGGGCCCATTTGTCTTTTTTTATTAAGCATTGTGTCAAAGAAAGAAAGAAATAAAATTTTGGCTATTGTAACAAATCCTCCTAACGAGAGACGCCGTATCCAGCAGAAAACTTATTATACTCATCATCAATATATTTTCCCCGGACTCTTAGCATCAAATACCGCATCACAAACTACTTAGCCGTCGGGTCGTTTATAAATAAAAATAATAAGTTTAGTTAGACTTATGTATCATTTATATAGTTGGCTGGCACATAAAGACGGCGACGGGCTCACCAACTGGCACGTTGGCCCAAAAAATATCTTCGGTGACAGGTGGGTCGACCTGACTTCATTGTCTAGCCTTCTGTCTACCTCAGTATTGGGAATAACGTGCAGATACATTTTTACTCTATATTCTATCCAATTATTTTCCGGCGGTACAACATCCCAACCTCCATCAAATCTTGAATAATTTATAATTTTCTCAACAACGATTTTTACACGCTTCCTTTACCTTCACATATATGACTGTTTTTTATAACCGAATCCTTTGAAATCGATTTCGTTCGTCGTTAAACTGCCAGATTTCATTTAAACTTCATAGACTTATTAAAATCCTGTGACAATAATTTTCTTAAAGATTTTTTGCATGACAGTGACCGAGGCCGTGCAAGTGCGCGATCTAGCCTGCTCTAGATAAAGCCTGCTGGAGCAAAAATAATATACACTTTAAATAATTAAAAACACTTTTTAATGGTGAATCGAATTAAAGTTATAAATAATTCTTAATAAAGAATTAAAATAATAAGGTCTCATTGCTGATCTTATGAATGTTTGTCTGGTATTTTAAGAGACTAACCGTCTCATCAAACCACAAAAAATTACCTGTAGTCGCCTTTTCAGTTTTGAAATCACATAGGCCAAATCACGGGAAAGCACCACACACACTGTCATTTGAAACCGTAATAAAATTTTTAAGTCTTAAACAACTTTTTAGAAATAACTTCAGTTAATGAGGTTACCCAAACAATGTCAAAGTCACTTATTAAACACAAAGTTACTAAGAAAACGTGCTATCTGCATTGCGGGAACGGAATAATTAAATTTTCATAATATTGCAGGAAGCGTTTTTTGGGCTATTGTGGCTTATTATGGCTTTCTTTATGATACCTTAGGGAAGGTCTCATAAGCCCT
This sequence comes from Sericinus montela, assembly GCA_029286605.1. NCBI lineage: Eukaryota > Metazoa > Arthropoda > Insecta > Lepidoptera > Papilionidae > Sericinus > Sericinus montela. The sequence continues at coordinate 400,973 of JAGSMR010000056.1, read as the reverse complement.
AATAAATTTAGAAAATAAGGCTTTAACAATTGAGCATCTGGTTACAATGTCATTCGAAGAATCAACATCGCTGTATTCAATTAAATCAGCACTGTCATGTTTGGATGTATAGCATAATCCACAACTTTTTGTCTCTTTGAGATATTTTGAAATTTTCTTGACAGCATTCCAGTGGGTATCAGCATAAGAGTGTAAGTATCGACTAACCTGGCTCACTGCAAACATGATGTTAGGTCTGCTAACAATAGCTGCATTGATTAGTGAACCTACAGCTTTTTTTTTTTTTTACAGGTTTTTAATAAGTATATTGCCAGGGTTTTGCAATTTCTCATTTGGATCAGAAGGGTGTTGGGTTGGGGTCGACTTCTTGCAAGTTGAATTCCTTCAACAATTTATCAATATATTTGGCCTGATGCATAAAAATACAGTTTTCAAACTTTTTAATTTGCATACATACAAAATTAGTCACTGTAGGAAAACTTTTAAGTCAAACTTTGTATGCAGATAATTAATTATTTCTATCATTGTATATTTATCATTAATAAAAAATAGAAGCCTATCAATAACATAGAGGCATAAATAACATTTAAAACCAGTCAGTGTTCCAATATAAAAACACTGATCTACATTACAAGTTTACTGACAATGTAAGGCGTGCAGTCAAGTCCCCCATGAGTCCACCACCACTCATCAATAAGTTTTCATATAATTTTCCAAACAAAAAAGCAGTGGCTATATCAAATTGAACTATATCTAAACTTTGTTGTTATTTATATGCCTAAATAATCTTTATAGTAAATTGACAAAACGTTTCTTTCAGTGAAAAAGGTTAACGAGGTAATTACTTTCCTCGAAATCTTACTTTTATTCGTTGTGATTATACACTTTTTATTATCTATTTCCGTAACGTAAAGATAAATATTATAGACGCAAATAGAAAAATTTAAACCCCTTTTAATTAATATTTGCAGAATAATTTATAAATAATTGCCAGAACGGCAGACAAATGTATTCTGTTGTCAAAGAGCATAAAACCACAACGGCCTAAGATCGCTCAAAGAGAAGGTTGATAACAGTTTACGTATTCTTGTTAAAAAGTTGTACAGAAATTGAAATTATCAAATTGCGATATATTTCGATTACCAAAAAAAAGAAACACAAGTTTATATATGAAATACATGAAATAATATGTCTATATAAATAAGCCTAGATTCCAAACCTACGATTTAATATGTACCGTAAGACTTGGAATATGTGAAACTCTACAAACCGCCCACGGTCTTTCAAACAGTCTTCGATGCGATTCTGCAAATATATCCCTGTCGACCCTTTCGACAGAATTTGTTAAAACCTCTGTCAGCAATTTTGGGAATATTCGTAATATATTAGTTACTTAAATTCTTTTTTTATTTATTTTATGTCAAAATAAACGTTTAGGTAATGCCGAGCAAAAATTATAAAGTATCAAAACAATGATAAGTAGTATTGTCTCATGGATGAGATCCAAGAAGGTATGGTACAAACACCAATCCGCTTGCTAAACATAGCGATTATGGTTAATTCTCTAACTGCCAGAAGCACCATCCCCTCAGTTAATGATTATTTTTGTGAATTTATCTATTTTAAAACGTATTTCAACATCGAACATTACGGCGTTCAAGAATTCAAAATCACCTTGAGCTCGACGTTCCACCACGGTGCGTTATTCGAGGAATTTTCTGCCGCCACGCACTTGCATTTAGGAAATGTGATGCCGTCTGCGGTTTTCTGGATCGATACGCCAACTGCGCGTTGCCCTCTTATTCTAAAAAAATATCTTCCGCAATTCCCAATACAGGGGTAGACAGAGGTCAAGTCCCGCTGACCCTTCTTCCGCCCTCTTATTCTAAAGAAAATACCTTATAAAATGTACGTAATCTTGTAAAGTCATTGGTAAATTATTCATTATTAAAACGTTTTTTTTCTAGGGTTCTTAACAAAGTAAGGATTTAATTGTATTAAATTGGTTTAAAATGTGGTTAATTCTTGCTGTTAAATGAACTGAACGTAAAGCATCTAATTATGGGCAAACTGTAAGAAAACGACATAATCGAATTTTCTCAGGAGTTGTGTTTTAACCATATGATCACAGCGGCTTTTTACAGTCCCAATGCCTGCAAGTCATTTAAAAATTATTGAAGACTGGATACTATGCCCGAACTGACTCTCTGTTCCAACGTTCTAACGGGTTTCGAATGTTTGGTGGATAGATAAGGAGTCTGGCGCTGACCAACACCAATCTTGGCAGAGAAAGAATCTAACAACTTTTAAAATTTGTATATTATTTTACAGATATGATTTATTATAAATAAAAACAGAAACATAAAAGGTCAACTGAAAACTTTATTATTAATTTTTTTTTATCATGGATCCCTCAAGTGGTGAGGTGAGTGGAGGCTGTTTGTGACAGCTGGTTCTCTCGCAGATTAGAAAAGTGTAGAAAATTGCTTTTCTACCTGTAACTAAAAATTAAATTGAATGAAGGTCCTTTTTCTTTCAAATAATTTACAACTGTACGTTAATATCTTGTAAATGATTTATTTTCACAATGATATGAATCGTATATGGAAACCCGGTAGTACGAGCCTACCATCTGGGGATGGAACTCAGGTCTATCGACTCGGATTCCGATCACCCTACCACTCGGCTATCGTGACAATATTAAACTAATTTTAGTTTTTAATTAAAAATTTACAAAAATTCTAACTATAATTATAATTTACAAAAATTCTAACTATAATTTTGAGGAAGCAAAATTTTTTATTTATTTATCATTAAAATAATCATGGAAATTTCTTGAATATTGCCCTGATTCTGATTTAATAAAAGATGAAACAATTAATCTTGCTTTAACCATTGACTGAAAGCATAATTAATATCCAATGATGATTTATGACGAGGTCTCCTTTGATGGCTACAATTGCTTTATTTAATAACAAATTATATATTGTTTTTCTCGGTGATATTTAAAATAATTAGATGACGCCATGAGCCTTTCCTTGTTTTGTTTTTGTATTAATTTTATACAGGTCTGAGTAAAGGCACTAAATCTGTCGTGGGTGTTGTCTACTACCCCCCTGTTGTTATTCTCCAGTCCCGAATCAATTCTGGAATCTCTAGGGTCTGAATACTCACATCATGTCATCATGGGCGATTTTAAAACCGCCTTTTTACCTCCTTCCTCATCCCGTTCATCTAAATTGCTCCAAATTGTCCGTGGGACTTCATGTTCTTCATAAATGCTACTCACCATGGCATTTACGGTGAGAATACCCTATACACCATGGCATTACGGTGAGATGCTTTCAAATTAAGTGGAGATGATTTTGTCGCCGCAACAACAAACGCAGAAGTGGATGCATTTAACAAGGCCATTCCACAACTTATGACGTTCATGCTCCTCAAAGGTTTCACGTTGAAATCAAACGTTTGCCTTGGATGACAATAGGCATTCGTTTGGCAATGAGACGTAGGGATATTCTTTCGTAATTATAGAAAAGATCATATTACTGAGAAAAAGTGGGTGTTATTTAAGGCCGCTAGGAATCGGTATAATTAGATACACAATGCCAAACACCGACATATTCTCAATAATATCACTTCTTCTTCTTTTCCGGCTAATATTTGAAATTTCTTAAAAGTATATATAAAATGTTAAACAGCCATATTCTGGGTTCGACGAGGCAGTTGGTTTGAATGACTTAATCGCCATTTTCCTCTTACACTGCTATGGATTAACAAACCAAATTTCATACCGATGCCAATTATGGATCTACCACGTCTAGCAGCAAATCATGATAGCCGGTGGTTAGGTGTTCGATTTTGAGTCAAGAGACCCGAGTTCGATCCCCAGGTGGCAGGCTCGTACCAATGGGTTTTTCAAAAACTTATGTGCCGAATTATGTCGTTGGCTTGGACATAAAAGGCGACAGCAGGCACACCGCCTATCACGTTGTCCGAAAATATCTTCGGTGGAAGGTGGGTGTAGGGACTTACTTAATTGTCTAGACCAGACCTCTGTCTACCCCTGTATTGGGATATATAAAACTTAGCCTATGCACAAGACCCCTGGAAGACCTGTGAAATTAAACTTATCTTATCTTTAAGTACCGAGGGTAAAGGATGAAATAAAACACAGTACAGAATGGAAGAATGTGCAAATTCCGGCGAAAATAGGTAACCACTTGAGACGACATCGAAATTGAGCTATTTGGTCAAATTTGCGCAATCCAAATATGAACCGAATACTAGTATTTTTTGTCCCTCAAGCTTATTTAATATATATATATATATATATATATATATATATATATATATATATATATATATATATATATATATATATATATATATATATATATATATATATATATATATATATATATATATATATATATATATATATATATATATATATATATATATATATATATATATATATATATATATATATATATATATATATATATATGTTATGTATATGTATATGTATATATTTATCGTTTACACTGAATATTATCATGTTGTGTACATATATATATTGAAAAAAAAAAAAAAAATTGCACTACTACCTTTTTTTTGTCATGTCACATCTCCGTTGGTTGGTTGCTTGGAAGAGAGATCGCTGTATGTGGCGATAAGGCCGCCAATTTGAACAATCTACTTACTTCAATGTTTAACTGTTTTCTTGTATTATTTTGTGGTGTACAATAAAGCATCCTGTAAGTGTCTGTCCTGAGTCCTGTATGACCTCCTAACAGAGTGCTACCTACTTTATAAAACCGTCTGTCGAGACTTGGTCAAAAGCTGCTTTAACAGAAATAGATGAGCCTTTAAGTTTAGATTTTTGAGTTAATATTAGTAACCTGACCACGATCGGCCGATGATCTTGGTGGCTGCTCCAATCCTGTGACAGACTGCAATGATTTCTGTCATATTATTCAACTTCATTTTTGGGTTATACTCGGTAAACAGCCTTGCAGCTTCCTTCCTTCCTTCTCAGATTCTGCCACACCTAAGAAAACTGAAGCCTTGATGTCTAATTTCTATTGCGTAACCATGCAGAACACTCATTAATCTGCTCGAAAAGCCCGGAACTCTTCTGCACCTTGGCTACTGTTTCCTTAACTTGGATCCCCAGTATGGTTAGCCATTCTTTTGAAAAACATTCTTCTGAACTATAATGCACAGATTTAATCCTCTAGTTAGTTGAACATTGCGATGTTAAGTTTTTAGTTGAAAGCTGTGCGATGTCCTGGCAGGTGATGTAATTAAATTCTGAAAATTTACATATTTTTAGTTATAATTATTATAACATAGATCAATACTTATTTTTGAAACCCTGTTGCACTAAAAAAATGACACAAATATCATAATATTGTTTAATTTGTTCAAAAAATAAATTTACCGAGCAATACACGTAAATTGACTTTTCTCCATCGACCGCCGAAAATATATAAACAAATATAGATATAATATATATACAAAGTTTATGAAAAAAAACCCGTAAGATTTGGGGATCGAACTCCGGGTCTCTGACTCTAATTTCGATGACAATCACTCGTCTGTAATAAATAATAAAATAGGTGATTAAGAACTAGTTTTGAATACCGCTATTTTTCATGCTATACACCAGAAAAGAGTGTTCCTCTAATTATGTGACCTCATGTGAAACAAAGATCTGAACATTACTTAAGTAATCTTGAAATCTTATTGTATTTTCTTTATAGCGTCAAAATATTTTTTTAATTTAGAGGCCAAAGGTACATAACCACTACTTTATATCAGATACATTGTTCTTTAAAAACATGTAATGACTTACCGAAAATGACTGTGAGTTTATAAAAAACTACGTAAACCTGCATGCAATATAATAATATATATATATATATATATATATATATATATATATATATATATATATATATATATATATATATATATATATATATATATATATATATATATATATATATATATATATATATATATATATATATATATATATATATGTTATGTATATGTATGTATATATTTATCGTTTACATAGATAATATTATCATGTTGTGTACATATATATATTGAAAAAAAAAAAAAAAAGTGCACTACTACCTTTTGTCTGTGTCACATCTCCGTTGGTTGGTTGGCGGAAGAAGTCGCTATGTAGCGATAAGGCCGCCAATTTGAACAATCTACTTACTTCAATGTTTAACTGTTTTCTTGTATTATTTTGTGGTACAATAAAGCATCCTGTAAGTGTCTGTCCTGAGTCCTGTATGACCTCCTAACGAAGTGCTGCCTACTTTGCTAAAAACCGTCTGTCGAGACTTGGTCAAAAACTGCTAACGAAATAGATGAGCCTTTAAGTTTAGATTTTTGAGTTAATATTAGTAAACCTGACCACGATCGGCCGATGATGATCTTTGGTGGCTGCTCCAATCCTATGACAGACTGCAATACAGAAGTTCTGTCATATTATTCAACTTCATTTTTGGGTTATACTCAAAGTAAAACGTACTTGCAACTTCCTTCCTTCCTTCTCAGATTCTGCCACACCTAAGAAAACTGAAGCCTTGATGTCTAATTTCTATTGCGTAACCATGCAGAACACTCATTAATCTATACGAAAAGCCCGGAACTCTTCTGCCACCTTAGCTACTGTTTCCTTAGCGGATCCCCAGTATGTAGTTTGTATGCATTCTTTTTGAAAAACATTCTTCTAGACTATAATGCACAGATTTAATCCCCTCTAGTTAGTTGAACATTGCGATGTTAAGTTTTTAGTTGAAATATTGCGATGTCCTGGCAGGTGATGTAATTAATTCTGAAAATTTACATATTTTTAGTTATAGTGTATAACATAGATGTTAATACTTATTTTTGAAGCCCTGTTGCACCTAAAAAATGACACAAATATCACTTAATATTGTTTAATTTATTTAAAAATAAATTGCAAAACGTACATGCATTGACTTTTCTCCATCGACCGCCGAAAATATATAAACAAATAGATATAATATATATACAAAGTTTGTAAGAAAAAAACCCGTAGATTTGGGGATCGAACTCGGGTCTTGACTCCTAATTTCGATGACCCAATCACTCGTCTGTAATAAATAATAAAATAGGTGATTAAGAACTAGTTTTGAATACCGCTATTTTTCGCCACTTTATACACCAGAAAAGAGTGTTCCCTCTAATTATGTGACCTCATGTGGTAAAGATCTGAACATTACTTAAGTAATCTTGAAATCTTATTTGTATTTCTTCTTTATAGCGTCAAAATATTTTTTTTTTTTTTTTTAATTTAGAGGCCAAAAGGTACACTTAACCACTACTTTATATCAGATACACATTGTTCTTTAAAACATGTAATGACTTACCGAAAATGACTGTGAGTTTATAAAACTACGTAAACCTGCATGCAATATAATAATATATATATATATATATATACATATATATATATATACATATATATATATATATATACAAAGTTTATGAAAAAAAACCCGTAAGATTTGGGGATCGAACTCGGGTCTTGACTCCTAATTTCGATGACCCAATCACTCGTCTGTAATAAATAATAAAATAGGTGATTAAGAACTAGTTTTGAATACCGCTATTTTTCATACTTTATACACCAGAAAAGAGTGTTCCCTCTAATTATGTGACCTCATGTGAAACAAAGATCTGAACATTACTTAAGTAATCTTGAAATCTTATTTGTATTTCTTCTTTATAGCGTCAAAATATTTTTTTTAATTTAGAGGCCAAAGTACATAACCACTACTTTATATCAGATACATTGTTCTTTAAAACATGTAATGACTTACCGAAAATGACTGTGAGTTTATAAAACTACGTAAACCTGCATGCAATATAATAATATATATATATATATATATATATATATATAATAAATTGTTTATTTATAAGAAGAACATGGTCATTACATTAACATTGAACCGCTGTGAATTGAAAACTGTGTTACAGGTTGCTGCTTAACGCTTCCCATTAATTAAATCAGATCGACACAGAATAAAAAAGTTAACAATTTCATTATCATATGTGGTGTGTGTGTGTGTGTGTGTGTGTGTGGGTGGGTGGGTGTATGGGTGTGTGTGCGTGTGTGTGCGTGTGTGTGCGTGTGTGTGCGTGTGTGTGCGTGTGGGTGTGCGTGGGTGTGCGTGTGTGTGCGTGTGTGTGCGTGTGTGTGCGTGTGGGTGTGCGTGGGTGTGAGTGTGTGTGCGTGTGTGTATGTGTATGTATGTATGAGAGAGAAATAGACAGTGTGCGCATGCATGATCATGATGGGATTATTCTGAAATAATAGCGTCGATAGTTTTGTTAATGTTAGTAATTGTGTTACTAACAGGGAGGCAAGGAACAGATACACGATGATATCGTCTCAAGATTTGAAAAATATATAGTTTTCTTATTGACAAGACATTACAACGATTATAAAACTCGGTAGTAGGATACCTGAACGGACTACTAAAATACTACTTTTTACTTTAAGTAAAATGCGTTGAGCTCTTTCTGCTTCAATAAGAAGGGACTTGACTACCTCCCATGTGCAAATACCATGTATATTAGTAAAGACTGCCAAGGCTGTACATTTTTATAAGGATATCCTCACCACGACATCTCTCAATAATTTAAAGACATGAATAAGTTTTCTGAAACGGTTTGATAGTATGTATTTGCAAGTTCTAAGGTGAGAGCTTATCATCGATAACTAAGCCAAGATATTTGGTATTGTTTTAAGTGACAAAATGGAGCAACAGCAGTCATTTGGAAGATCTAATTGTCGATTATATGGATAAGTATGCAATTTTAGTTTTAATTCAAACCCAGGCTTAGATACTTTTGTTTTACTGAAACACATATATTTTGTCTTATTAATATTTAGTGAAAGTAGAATTCTCCCAAACCATTTCGTGACACTTTTAGTCCAGCTTCCCACCAGTATGTACTTCATTCCAGGTTTTGTATGGTGAAATAGTAAGACAGTGTCATCTGCAAACATAATTATCTCAGCTCCTTTTATATATTTGTTACATAAATCATTAACATATAGAAAAAGTAAATAGAAATAGGACGAAAGTTATTGGGTAACGAAGAAGATTTGAAATAAGATTAAATAGTATTGTACACTGTATTATAGAATGGCTTAAGGTAAACCATTTAAGAGATAATGTAAAAAACCGAAATGTATGCAATTTCATAATCAAACTGGTTCGAAGACAAGTACGGCTCTAAAAGTAATAAAAGTACGGCTAAAAATATCACGGTTACGTTGCATCGTTCTTAAGATATGGTATTATACTATGGGTAACTCAATAAAAATAAATAGAGTTTTTATAGCGCAAAATCAGTGTATTCGTGCTATATGTGATGTTCCTGCGTGGACTTACATGCCTCTACATGTGGACTTATGAGTCTCTACATTTTGAAGTTTGCAATTTTGTTAAAACCAAAACACATTTATTTACAACAAAACCAAGACGTAGGTAGACTAAATTTATGATTTCCTTTGGGTTAAGGTTGCCCCCATGTAAAACTGAGATGTGCGTCAGAAGTAGCTATATAATGGCGGTTCAAATTTACAACAATCTACCAGAATGAGCTTAATATTAAAAAAATCAGGTATAAAAAATTCAGGTAGAAGATAACATAAAGAATATAATTCCTGGTTGATTTGAAAAATGTTTTTTCTGTGTAAGTGATTTTTTAAACTTAAAACGTAAATTATAATTAAAAAAAGATTGGCATAACAGATAGATATTTTTGTATTATGAGACATATAACAGACTGCATGATAGAAAAGCGTATAATAATTAATTGTAAAATAATATGAATAATATGAAAGATTGACATGACATATAATTAATTTTGTGTCATCATCATTATTATTTATTATTATTATTATTATGTTCATTATGGTTGTGTTATTTTTATGAATTTTAGTAGTAGTAGTAATAGTATAATTGTATATTTGCATTAATAGTATAATTGCATTAACGTCTCTGTACCACATTATTGCAAATAGAGAATTAGGAACTATGAAAGATTTGGAATCTTTGGAAGCGGTAGAATAAAGGCTTTCTTCCACAAAGTTGGGTACTGACCAGAATCTAATGAGTAATTTACTATGTGTGTAATTACTGGTAGCAGACTTTCTAAAATCAAGGACACCATTAATTTGCTAACTTCATCAGTACCCACTGCTTTGGATTTAATTGATAACACAGCTTTATTAATTTCTTCCATATTTACTGATGAGAACTGAAAGTATGGAAATTGAAGAAAAGAATTGATGGAAGATATAGTCTGTAAAAGAACCATGGCATCTAATGCAGAAATAGAAACAAAATGATGATTTAAATCATTTAAAGAAAATGATGGACCACTGTCTGCTGAAACAGGATTGCAGAAACCAAGTGTCTGAAGAAATTTCCACACATCAGCTGAGAAAGAGTCACTAATGTTGTCATGGATATATCGGCGTTTGGTGTTCCGTACCATCTGATTGCATGTGTTTCTTAATAATTTAAAACGAGACCAATTTTATTCGGTGCGATCTTTTTTAAATTTCCGGAAAGCACTATCTCTCCTTGACATTGCCACTGTACGCCCTTAGTCATGCAGGGATTGTGAGGACGCTTTAATCTTTACGATGTAAGAGTGCATGGATATTTTATAAATCAAGAACTAATTTGTTCAGAAATATTACTTTCTCATCAATAGCAGTCGAAGCGATCAACGGTGCTAAATCAATTAATGAGAGGGAGGCCACAACGATATGGTTAATCCAAATATCTAAGCCAAAGATATAATTTGAACATAAATTTTAGAAAACCCATTGTTACGTGCCTGCCACCTGGGATTGACTCGAGTATCTTGACTCAAAATTCCAACCACCCAACCACTCGGCTATCGTGACTTCTAACTCGTATCCGATTAATCAACACATCGTGACTCTTTACTACTTAATAAATTATCTGTTAATAATAATGGTTAAAACTGGATAATGACACGCTGAATGAAAAAAAAATCTTGGCTAGGTAGTGTACCGGCGTAAGAATACTCGTAATATCACCTCCTTTCTTCCCATGGGCGTCATAAGAGATTTATAAGCGTTAGAAACCTTAGGTATAGAAATGTCGCGGATGATGCAGATGTCAAATCGCGGGATATCCGCCTCGAAACAAATCAGATTAAAATTTCGTCAAATGCGGCGATATGATAATGGAATAGGCCTATTACCTGCAATAGACTTTACAGGCAATTAAGTCAATAAGCATTCGCAAGTGAACCAGGATTGACAGTATGACAAAGCTCTTCCGCGTCGCCACACGCATCGTGGAAAATACACATAGCTAACATTAAGTAATTGGAGATTTTAAGAAGATATTTGAACACGCGTTTTCAATTTTCATATATATAAATATTACCTGCGTGTTGGTCATTAAAATAATTACATCGATGTTAACATTTTTGTTCATCACTTGCGCAATGATAAAATATAGCATTTTTCTAATATATTCAAATTTTCAATATATTATAATTTTTTTAACATATTAATAAAATAGTTTTTTTTTGTTCCAAATCTAAATAAATAAAATTGGAATTCTTCAAAAACCAGTTAAAGGGTTTCTCTTTTTGTTATTATCTTTTAAGTATTAGCTTCATTTGCTATAAAAATTTGAGTGTATGGGATACCTTACCCCACAAATGCAAAAGATTTAATGAAACATATTCGGACATTTATGTATTGCCCTCCGTAAAGCTAAACAGAGTAAATATACAATAGAGAAGCAAAAAAGAGATAAAAAAATAATATCAAACATAATGCCTATTCGTATTATATGGATCACAAAATCAAATACTTATTTCGCTGGCCTAATTTTAAATAAGTTCTCTTTTTACGTTTGTTTGTTACTTTTTTAAGTATGCATTACATTGAGACAGCGACGGGCTCACCAACTGTCACATTGTCCCAAAATTATCTTCGGTGGAAGGTGGGTTGAAACGACTTAATTATTTAGACCTCTGTCTAACCCTGTATTAGGAATGGCGTGAATATATTTTTTTTTTCACTTAATTCAATTATAAAATACAACCTCCACACAGAACCTCCTACTTTTTGAATTTAGTTAATACTTCTACACACGGTATCCATAGCATTGCATTTGATGATGATGATCAAGAATGCGATAGGCTTACCAACTGCCGAACGAAAGTATTAAATTGCCTGGACCCTTTACAAGCCCAGTATTAGAAAATTCGTGAAAATGAAAACATATTTTCTTGAAATTTCCTCGATATGTTTTCTGCACCATCCAGCTAGTGCTGATTTTAGCACTATTAACAGCCAAAATTAGAAGAGTGCCGGACCCAGAATCAAACTCTGGTTCCTCGCGCTGTAAATAGCACTACTATGCTATGCAAGGCAATAGGCCTCAGTTTCCTTCTTACATAAAATAAATAAATAAATATCTTCACGCAATTCCCAATACAGGGTAGACAGAGGTCAAGTCTAGACAATTAAGTCCTTTGACCCACCTTCCACCGAAGATATTTTCGGGACAACGTGACAGGTGGTGAGCCCGTCACCGCCTTTATGTCCAAGCCAACGATGAAATTCGTACATAAGTTTTTGAAAACTCATTGGTACTGCCACCTGGGGAGAGAGGGATCGAACTCGGGTCTCGACTCGAAATTCGACCACCCAAGAACTCGGCTATCGTGACTTACGCATACATAAAAAGGAATAATTTTGTCAATTTGAGATTATCTTTTATCAAAACCGTATATTATAAATAGTTTGAACAATTCACTCCCTCCGATAATTATGTAAAATTACCCTTACTTGAAATTCGTTATAGAAATAAGACAATTAAATATAAAGATAATCTAAAATTTTGAAGTAGACCGGTATAATAGCTGTCACATTAATTATGAGTTCACATCCAAAGACATATTACTTTGCTGCATTGTTACGGCGTAAGAATATACCTTAAATAAGAATACACCCATTCTCCCCGTGGCTATATTAAGACAATTCGCCTCTTACTAAGCGGAAAAGCCTTGAAAATGGACTAGCTCGTAATATACCAGGCTAAAATAAAGCAGACCGGTGATGGGCAGCAGCTTTCAAGGTGCCGTGTATCTGGTATTGCGATCGCCAATTCTCTTACCAATCTTAGTATGGGATACCCTAATTATTGCACCCTAATTATTACCCTATTTATGGCAAACCCTTCCAAAAGGAAGAACCTTCTTTAAATAAGTGAATTTTATTTAAATATAAATTTTCACGTCGGTATCTCGGAAAGCAAAGTAAAAAAATTACCAATATTTTGTATGCAAATATTGTTTTAATTGCAAATTTATGTAGATAGATTAATCTTAAAGAATATTTGTTCATGTGCAAAAAAAGATAGCTTTTTAAAAACGAATTATACCATTATCTGTTTCTCGACATGCGAAGCTTAAATTGCCTAGGTGAAATAGGTATAATGATAAATGGTCAATTTAAATCTAATGATATTTTTTTATGTTTGTTACCTCATAATTCCGTCACATGTATACCCATTGGGAAAAAATCTTTGTTTTGAAATTTGAAAGGGTATACGTGAGAATGAGATAGAATACAATGACTATTGATAACATAATAATTTATTTTTCTTCATAGTCTCCGAGTCCAGCGCTTTTTCAAGGCTTCATTCCCTTTCGAAAGAAAGTTTTGTCTGGGTCCTGCAAAAAGCTCTCCATGGCATGGAACTCGTTATCGTCTTCGAACCTGTTTACCCTTAAGAATTCTTTCAATTTGGGAAACATATAAAAATTGCTAGGCGCCAGATCTGGTGAATAAGGGGGTCAACCAATTCTAAGTCAGCATGCTGAATTGCAGCCATCGCAACTGCCGCCCTGTTCGTGGGTCCGTTGTTCGAAGTTTCCCGATCTTTTCTTTGATGACATTCCTCAACTTGATAATTAAAGCTGCATAATATTGGCCTGTAATAGTGGTCAAGCTGCAAGCAGGCAGAACAGTACAAGTACCTCGGTGCTTGGAGTGATAAACATGGGATTCCGACCAGGAAATTAAGACCCGGATAGAAATTGCCCGAGCCGCTTTTAACAAAATGAGGAAAGTTCTGTGCTGTCGTAAACTTCACATTAAGCCCGAGTCAGGTTACTGTTGTGCTACATATGGCTTGTCGTCGTAGCGGTTGCAAGCGGACCCTGAAAGACGACACTACACGACGCCTGCAGGCATTAGAAATGTGGTGTTATCGTCGTATGCTGCGCATAAGCTGGACCCAAAAAGTCAGGAATGAAACCGTCCGCCAGCGCGTTCAAATGCCCGGAAAACTATTGCAGACCGTCAAAAACGTAAAATGGATTATCTTGGTCACGTGCTCCGACACGATAGATACTCACTACTACAATTAATTATGATGGGCAAGATAGAAGGGGAAGAGGCGCGCTGGACGCAAAAGAAAATCGTGGCTGCGAAACATCAGGGTGGACCGGCATTACTTCAGTCGAAGAACTGTTCCGACTCGCGGTTGATAAGACAGAGTACAAGAAGCTGACGGTCAACCTTCAGGATTGAAGAGGCACTTGAAGAAGAAGAAGAATAGTGGTTCCATGCTCCAGGTAATCAATTAACAATATCCCTTATGAGTCCCAAAATATTGAGGCCATAACTTTGCCAGCTGATGCCACGGCACGAAACTTCTTCGGGGTCGGCGGTGATGGTCGTCTCCATTGCGAAGATTGCTGTTTGTCTCGGGATCGAAATGATTGACCCATGTTTGGTCCATTGCAACGAAACGAGACAAAAAGTTTTCAGAATTTTCTTGGAAATAGTACAGCAATATCCTCGAAATGACAAGTTGATTTTGTTTCTGACTGTCGGTTATCATTCTCGGCACCCATCTTGTGGAGATTTATCTCATATTCAAAGATTGTTTCAATATGCATTGAATACATCCATATAAAACTCCCGTTTCCTTCGTTAAGTATTGGATGGTAACTCTTAGATGGCTCAATACAATTTTCTCGACTTTCACAACATTTTCTTGGATGACTGACGACGATGGACGGCCGAGACGATGTTCGTCTTCCGTGCTCGTTCTCCCTACTGAAATTGTTGAGAAGTCCACCTTTGCGACTGTGGAATACGGCGGAGCAGACTTTCTTAATGTTGCCTCCAATTCATAATGAATTCGAGAACACGTTTCGACACGAAGCAAATAAATGTCTTCATTAAAAAAAAAAAAAAGAAAATCGAATATTTTTTTCTTCATTGATATAACAAATATGTAACTGAGTTAGGCCTGCCAGAATTTTTTTTCTTACCAAGGAGTAAAGTCGTTCTCACTACTTTTTGATTCCTCCTCGTACTTCCAGATGGATCCCGTTGTCACCGCTTCATGATCTGATGATGGAGTAGTGCTTATTAGAATATTTAATTTAAATTATTAATTTAAATTAAATATTCTAATAAAATTAAATACATAAGTTTCAACTTTAACGAAGAAAGTTTTTCTTGCCTTTTGGTGTTCTTTTTAAAGGTTCTTAATTTATAAATACAAAGTTCATTTCAAAATCGAATCAAACTAATGAAACTCAAAATAAATCAAATTATGAGACAGTATATCTCTGTACAATCTCAAATTACATAATATTTTAAATTATTATTTTGTTATTATTTTATGATAATATTAATTATTAATAACATTTATAGTAAAAGCTACCTATTTCAATAAAATAACGAGTGATTTTCGCTTATTAAAATTATGTGAACAGAATCACTGAAACAGAAAATCATATTATCGCTTAGATTCGCTATTAATGGAAAACGCGTTGGATCCTTATCGAAAATAAATTAGCTCAGAAGAGTTCATTAGCTTGCAAACGATTGTATATTAAAATTATCTTAATGTCAACGTCATTCATAATTGTGATACATATTGACGACTTCCGTGGATGAGTGGCGTATGTACTAGTTTTTACAGTGTTGCCAGCTCCAAAGTCCCGGGTTCAATTACCGGAGGCGTTTAAGTATTCCAACCTTATTTTTCCACAGAATGGTGGAATATATCGGGTCTGGGTGGTATCTTGTCGTGTCTGATTCCATAAAACATGTGCTTTGTTAGGGAACAGATTAATGAATGTGATGTAGTCTATATCTATTTATGTATTTATTTCTTTAGAAATAAAGAAAGTCACGATAGCCGAGTGGTTGGGTGTTCGGATTTTTGAGTGAAGAGACCCGAGTTCGATCCCCAGGTGACAGGCCTGTACCAACTGGTTTTTCAAAAACTTATATACGAATTACATAGTTGGTTTAGACATAAATACATAGACGGGCTCATCACCTGTCGTGACGTTGTCCCGAAAATGTCTTATTATTAGTCTAAAGAAGACCTCTGTCTACCCCTGTATTGGGAATTGCGTGAAGATATTTTATATTAAGATATTTTATATATATATATATATATATATATATATATATATATATATATATATATATATATATATATATATATATATATATATATATATATATATATATATATATATATATATATATATATATATATATATATATATATATATATATATATATATATATATATATATATATATATATATATATATATATATATATATATATATATATATATATATATATATATATATATATATATATATATATATATATATATATATATATATAATAAATTGTTTATTTATAGTGAAGAACATGGTCATTACATTAACATTGAACCGCTGTGAATTGAAAACTGTGTTACAGGTTGCTGTGACTTCCCATTGAATTAAAATCGAATCGACACAGAATAAAAAGTTAACAATTTCATTATCATATGTGGTGTGTGTGTGTGTGTGTGTGTGTGTGTGTGTGTGTGTGTGTGTGTGTGTGTGTGTGTGTGTGTGTGTGTGTGTGTGCGTGTGTGTGCGTGTGTGTGCGTGTGTGTATGTGTGTATGTATGTATGAGAGAGAAATAGACAGTGTGCGCATGCATGATCTGGTAGGATTATTCTGAAATAATGGCGTCGATAGTTTTGTTAATGTTAGTAATTGTGTACTAACAGGAGGCAAGGAACAGATACACGATGATATCGTCTCAAGATTTGAAAATATATAGTTTTCTTATTGACAAGACATTACAACGATTATAAAACTCAGTAGTAGGATACCTGAACGGACTACTAAAATACTACTTTTTACTACTTTAAGTAAAATGCGTTGAGCTCTTTCTGCTTCAATAAGAAGGGACTTGACTGCACCTCCCCATGTGCAAATACCATATATTAGTAAAGACTCGCCAAGCGCTTTGAATATTTTTATAAGGATATCCTAGTCTACGACATCTCTCAATAATTTAAAGACATGAATAAGTTTTCTGAAATGGTTTGATAGTGTCTGTATTTGCAAGTTCCATGAGAGCTTATCATCGATAACTAAGCAAAGATATTTGGTATTGTTTTTAAGTGACAAAATGGAGCAACAGCAGTCATTTGGAAGATCTAATTGTCGATTATATGGATAAGTATGCAATTTTAGTTTTAATTCAAACCCAGGCTTAGATACTTTTGTTTTACTGAAACACATATATTTTGTCTTATTAATATTTAGTGAAAGTAAATTCTCCCAAGCCATTTCGTGACACTTTTAAGTCCAGCTTCCGCAAGTATGTACACTTCATTCCAGGTTTTATGGTGAAATAGTAAGACAGTGTCATCTGCAAACATTATTATCTCAGCTCCTTTTATATATTTGTTACATAAATCATTAACATATAGTAAAAATAGAGATGGGCCTAAAATGCTTCTGCGGGACACCGTACTTACAACTTGCATCGCTACTCATTGTCCCACTGTTGCGTACATTGCTTTCTATTCGTCAGATAACCTGAGAACCACTAGAGAGGAATGCCTCGAATTCCTGCATTCTCCAATCTCCTGAGAAGAATGGGAATCGATACAGTATCGTACGCTTTTTGCAGGTCTAAGAATACCCCAAGACACTTATTTCCACTTTCTAAATGGTTTGTAATAAACGTTGTTACACAAAGTGTAGCATCTTCTGTGGACTTCTTAAGACGAAAGCCAAATTGGTTTTTTGAAAGTATGTTGGTTTTTTTCAAGGTAAGAGACTAGCCTTTTGTTAACAAGTCTTTCTAGAATCTTAGAAAGTGACGATAGTAGCGAGATTGGCCTATAGTAATTGGGTTGAGACTTATCACCTGATTTAAAAACTGGAGTAACAATAGCTTTTTTAAATATTTCAGGGAATGCCCCAGAGGTAAAGCTTAGATTGCAAAGATAAGCTATTGGTTCAGCCAGGATGTGGCTGCTGTCGCTAAGAACTTTTATGTTAATGTTATGAAAGCCTGGGGCGCTGCTCTGTTTTAAATTACTAATGGTGGCTTTTACTTCTAGGGGATCAGTTGGCAACATTGAAAATGAGTCTATAGGAGTGCTTAAGGAGACCGCTTTTGAAGCAAGAATGGTTTCCGTTGTGTTCATTTTTTTGAGAATGTTTGTTGCTGGGTCACTTCCCACGTTTGTAAAATATTTGTTTACTCATCAAGCGATTCCATATTATTGTTTTAATTTTAGTAGGTTTGTAGGTTTTTCATTTGTCCCATGTAGGTTTCCTACTTCTTTTATAAGGTCCCACATTTTTGCAATTTTTTTTATTCACTTTATTGCACCTTATAAAAATATATAGGAACAAAAGGCGGACATAATGCTTAAAAGCATTCTCTGCCTTTAGGAGTGGAAAACATCGAAGGCGGTTACCATAAAAAGACAATAAAACAGCAAAGCATAAATATTAAATATAATTAATACGATAATAATAATATATATACACGCACATACTTACCCACATAAATATACACATATACATAGATACATACATAAATAAATACTTGGATTAAATAAATATGAATAGTGAAAATAGAATATTAGGACAAGATAACTATAATAATGATGATGACACCTCCTTAATTACTTAACAAAGTTTAAAAATTAGCTTTAACGTTATTTTTAAATGTAAGTTTACTGCAGGGTTGTCTCAAAGATTCAGGCAGTGCATTCCAAAGTCGTGCGGCTTGTACAGCAAACGAAGAAGAAGTGAAACCAGAATGGTGAAGTGGAATGGAGAGAGTAAGAATCTCCGAAGAACGAAGAGGTCTATCGTGTGTATCACACAAAAAATTGAAACTTTCGTTTCAAAAATCTGGTAGACGGTCGTCGAATAATATAGAAAAAGTATAAGGAGTGTCCTGGTGTGTCTTCGTTGACGAATGGGAAGCCAATTTAGCTGAGATCGGAAAGAAGAAACATGATCAAACTTACGAAGGCAATAGATGAATCGGGCACAGTTATTTACAAGACGATCCAGCTTGTCTAGATGGTTTTCATTAAGATCAGTACAACACACATCTGCATAATCAATAATAGGCAAAATAAGAGATTGCACCAGAATTATCTTTACCTTGATCGGAAGGAAGTTTCTAAAACGATTCAAAGCAGTCAACTAAGCAATGACTGAACCACTTATTGTGCGTATGTGGTTGGACCAATTAAGTGTTGAGTCGATACAAAGGCCAAGGTTTTTACGCTGTTAGAATATGGGATGCATAATCCATCGAACGTGACAGGAGCAATAGAGCAAATGTCCAGTTTACTTAACTGGCGGACACTTCCGATTAAAATTGCTTGGCATTTATTGGGATTTACTTTAATGCCGAATTTGTTTGACCAATTATTTAATTTAATTAAGTCTAAATTAATCTTATTAACTGCACTATCAATGCAACCATCATAAGTTTGAAGTTAAATTTGCAAATCGTCGGCGTAAAATGATAAGAGCAGCTAAGATGTGCGGAAAGAAAATTGATAAAAATGGAGAACAATAGAGGAGATATTATTCCACCTTGTGGCACGCCAGATATAAGTTGACACCAGTCAGATACTTCACTACCAACTCGAACTGCTTGTTGATACCTTTGTGGCCGAAAGGTAGGAAGAAAACCATTTTAAAGAGGTGGGAGAAAAGTTAAGATAACAAAGCATAGCAAGGAGAATATCATGGTCAACCATATTGAAAGCATTGAAAAGTCCACGAGAACAAGCACAGTAACCATTCTATTCTCCAAGCCTTCCCGAATGTCCTCTGTAACTTTAAGAAGAGCAGTGATGCTGTGTCCGGGACGGAAACCCGACTGAAATTGAGAGAGCAAGCTATTTTTAAATATAAAATCTGACAATTGTTGGTGAACTATAGACTCAAGAATCTTTGAAAGGAAAGGAAGAATTGAAATAGGTCTATAGTTGTTGAGTTGCAGGATTTGCAATTTTAGGAAGCGGAATTATATAAGCTTTACACCAAAAAGAAGGAAATACCCTGAAGACAGAGAAAAATTAATGATGTGAGTAATTACTGGGAGAAAGTGTTCGAGAACTAAAGATATCATAGCACGACTCACATTGTCACAGCCCACCGCTTTTGATTTAATAGAGACTAAGATTTTATGTACATCGTTAACAGAGACAGGCGAGAATAAAAAGGGTTGATGTAGATGTTTGGCCATATAATTAAGTTCTCTGATTGACTGAGATTTGATAAATGGAGAAAGTGAAGAACTTGTAGAGAAATAGGAGTTTAAGTCATTAAGAGGAAACGAAACTTTTGATTCATGTCGGAGGATTTACCCAGGCCAAGAGAGTTGAAAAATTTCCATGTTTCAGCCGAAGAATTACTGGAGACATTGTCGAAGAAGTAACGCCGCTTCGCCGCCCTTACCATATGGTTGCAACGATTGCGAGCAATTTTATGTCGTTCCTAATTCTCATTGCACCTGTCATGCTTAAACCGTCTGAAGGCTCGATTACGTCGAGTCATCGCCATGCGTACTCCCCTCGTGATCCACGGAGCTGGAGAAAAAGTGAAAAAGAAACTTTATCATCAACAGATGATGCACTATAAACCGGAGAGAAGTCGATGGCCTTTACATCATTTAGAATATTCGTTGGATTAATCTTACTAAAACATCGAACCCACATTATATCGGGTTTCGATTTTGCAGTCTTCAACTTATATGCAAGGTAAAGTAAATCATAGCGCGAAAAACCGGAAGCTGACAACTGACCATATTTATTGACTAGATGAGGAGAGGATGTAATTATAAGATCAAGCCAGGTACCCGGGAAGTCAGGTTGGATATATGGTGACTAGGATTGCAGGGAAGGATGTATAAATTAACGGAGGACAGTATATATGTGAGCTTGGCTGATTGTATTGAAGTTTTGAGGAGATCAGTATTGAAGTCGCCCATGATTATGTGATGTGTGTAGTCTGCGCATACAGATTCTAAAGCGTTTTCTAAGCTGGAGAAATATTCAACAGAGGGTGGGCAGTAAACTACTCCCAGTACTAACTTGGAACGCTCCACCTGAACTTCTAAAAACAAATATTCAGCCGAGGCAGAATATTCGGAAGGCGAGGATGCAATAACGGAAAAGCGTATATTAGACCGTAGGTATATTGCAACACCTCCACCACCCTTACCTAATCTATCATTTCTCACCAAGACAAACCCAGGTAAACTATATGATGAATTTGGAAGAGAAGGCTTCAGCCACCTTTCAGAAATTAAAATTGCCTGCACAGTTGAAGAGACAGAAGTGAAAGTATCTAAAAGTTCATAGTAATGAGAGGGTATGCTTTGTGCATTCAAGTGGCAGACTTTGAAGAAAGAAGTGAGATGTTCTAAGGATTTATCTAGCGAATTGCGGAGAGTTTCCGGCTCATCAAAAGAGTCAGTACTTGTTGATGAATCGTAAGCAGAATAAAAGGAGTCATCATCAGACATTACATACAAATATATAAAATTAAATACAAATATGAATAAACTTAAAAATACCAAATATACTATAATAACAAAAAAAAGAGACACTATTATACCTACTACCAATCCAGCCGGTAAATTTTACAAAATTGAGTACAAAAAATATAGAATTGTTGCTATGGTTCTCACTACCGCTAATTAATAACACTAATGAAAATATACATTGTTTTTAAACTTGAGAGATATTTCTAAACAAGTTTCCTTTAACGTACACATACATACATAGTCATAATGATAATAACAAAATACAATATAAAGAAAAAGTCATTTAACTTAATATGGCAGAAAAAAATCCAATGCAGTGTAACTTAATATGGCAGAAAAAAACTAATTGAGTGACAGTGAGAGATAAATTTTGTTAGGTAATGTACAACAAAAGAATAGGCAGAATGTTTTGAAACCTTTGCCTATTACTAAGTATAAAAATAAGAAATGACAACTACTTTGTGTCATTAAACATTGTTATAAAGTTAACTATAAATCAATCAAAACAATAAAAGAGTACCTACATAACACACTATAAAAAGTATATATTATGAGTAAACAAAAAAAAAAAAAAGGATAGAATAAAGTAAACAATACACACCAAAAGGTGTGAAATGTTGAAAGTGAATTTAAAGTACAAAGAAAGTATGGATACAATATGAGGTTATTTTTTATTTCGTGCGGATCTCTTTGTCTTCGGCAACTGATCAGATGAGATTGCAGCTACCGGGAAATCAGATGGACCCTGCTGGTTTCTAATTGCATCAAGGGAATCATTGTCTGAGGCACCAATAATAGCCACAAGGTCTTCTTCAGTTGCAATGCGATGGCGTAACCCATCTTGACACTTAATAAAAATGTTTCCATCAACAGTCCAACAATTGCGGATGCCAAGACGCTTTCGAGCAAGTAAGAATAAGGATTGTCGATTGCGAGTGAGAAACTCTGAGACTACAATAGATGTGCCCTTAAGCCCAGCCTTCTTTTTCCAAACTCTTGATCTAATAACTGGATCTGAGAAGTGGACCAAGACTGGTCTGCATTTACCATCACTTAATTTACATAAGCGATGGCATACACTCAGGATATTGGAACTAATATTTTGAATTTTTAGCTTATTAGAGAAAACATTAACTATTTAGTTTGAAATATCACCTGTGGTGTCTTCAGGAATGCCATAAAACAAAAGATATTTCCTTCTGTGCCTCATTTCAATTATGTCCAAGGATTTAAAGCACTCTGAAATTTGTTGTCGAAGAAGACCCATTATACTCCAAACTTGGGATTTAAATTCCTGGAACTCCTCTTGAAGGTGTATTAAGGTTGTCTGAGGTGCAGCTGGTTTTAGTTGTGATTCAAGTTCCGATAGTTTTTTCAGTAGGTTTGATTCAATTGTCAGTTGTTTTTCAATAATTAAACCATATGAAGCCATTTTTTGTGAGCGCAAGAGAGTTTAGAGGTTAGCCGGTGGAAGTGGTAGGAAAGAAAAGTTATTGCAACATAAAACGGTGCACTCTATATGTCACTAAATCTAAATGTAAGTAATGTACGACTTTATTTAAAAATAAAGGGAAATTAGCACATAAATGTAATTTTAATTTTAAATAATTAGAGAGCACACTGTCTACTTTTTTAACACCTACCGCCAATTTCCTGAGCTTTTAGAAAATTGAGTTATATAGTATTCTAGCTTTCTAGTTTTGATTAGTGCATTACAGCGATTTCTGTATTTGATAAATTATTGTTTGAGGTCGTTATTATCTATGTTTTTACTGACTATTTTGTTCATTTTGTTTCTAGTACGTATTGACTTAATAATACAGGGGGTAATCCATGGTTTAAGCGGTCTCTTTCTACAGGGGATGGTAAGAGTTTTTGAATTGCTTAAAATGTTTTTTTGTATAATATCAACAAGGCTTATAGCAGCTTTGTCCACATCCGCAAGCATTAGATATTCATCCCAGTTTTGAGCAGCTAGGGACTCTCGTATGGAATTATAATCTATTTTTAATTTGCGTTTTTGCATGTCTTCAAATGATCTTGTTATATTCTCAATATCAATGCATAACAAAATGGGCGCATGGTCAGTGATTTCATTAAAAATGAATGTCTGCCAACGTTTATTACTGTTTATCATGAAATGATCTAAGCATGATTTTTTACGAGTTGGTTCTGTAATGCCTGTTATCAATCTGTAACTGTAATGGTACTGTAATGAAATTTGAGTTAAAGAACTAAACTACCTAGGCCTTAGACTTATCACCGTGAAAGTTATTAAAAAGATTTATAGTATTATGTGAAAGGAAAGTATACTCTAACGTCATTTCATTATTAAAATATATTTTCAAAGCCAAACAAGTAAGTGTAAATTTTCCACCTTATTTGAACGTTCACGCTTTTAGGCGTGTGATATTGATTCGTCGTAAAGGAAAACAAGGAACAGGTAAAAGGCATATCTACCGATTACTAAATAAAATTGATATTGACAGTTCTTAGCTGATGTAGTGGAAATTACTTAAGGGTAATCATAAGTGAAATGTGCGGTATTGGAACGATATTCCTCTTATTCTCTTTTCTGGTGTTGTTAGTGTAAATGGCAGCAGGTTGTCACTTGCCATTAAGTAAACTGTTCGTATGCTAGCAACTCCTTTAAAAAATTTAATTTAGTAATTAATTGTATTTATCTCCATTAATTATAAGCAATGACAACAAGTAAAAAAGTCCACGAATTTGTTCAGAAATAAGCTTTCAGTATTTCAGAATTTATTCAAGAAATGTTTATTGTCTATTTTATTTGCCGCTTACAGGAAGTTTAAAGTAGAGTTCCGAGTTTCTTTTCAAAGTAAAAGAATCTGACAACTTCAATTAGAACTCTCGAAGAACTCATATACTAACCTAAATACGTGACTCGGCTTCAAATTATATACTCACCGATAGTGCTTTGCAATGAGTTTAACATAACTTACCGGTCTTCAAAGGTCTGATGCATGATAAAAGCCATCTCATCTCAAATTTGTCATCATTGCCACTCTTAGCGGGTGAGTTGGCGATTAGATCAGCGTGGCTTAAGTTTCATCACGTTAATAACGTGGTTTAATCGAATACGTTGATTTGGTTTGAATGATATTTCGAAAGTAACTGGAAAATCCATTTTCTTTTTAACCGACTTCGTAGTAGGAGGAGGAACTAAACTCGATTTCATGTGTTTTTTTTTTTTTTTCATCATAACTGCGTCACGTGTGTACCGTATTTAAAAATATTTTTTTTTGTTTAAGAAAATAAAGGAAAGAAATAAACAAAAGGAATGCCTAGAAAATTAAGAAAAATCCTTAATAATTTTTTTTGAGTTTTTTTAACTCTTCTAGTGCTCTTGCCTCGCTTGGCAAGCGGATTAGCTATCGCGGTACGTCAGGTACTGCTGTCCACCATATATTAGCTGAATTTTGAGAAAAGAGTGATGCATTCCTACGCCGGAAACACACGATAAAATAATTGTTTACGCCATCTCCTCATTCCATGCGGTATTAAAGGACATATTATTTATATTATTATAATTATTTTAATAGGTATACATGCGGAAAAGAATATTTTTATCTGGATTATTTTTATAATACATAATTTAAATTTAATAGAATAACTTTAATAACAATAAGGAGTGTCGACCGAGAGTCAAATTTGATGAAAACTTTTGAATACATAATAACCCTAGAGGGCTAAAGGTAGCGACACTGTTCCTTGTACCTTTTCTTAAATCGAAACACAGTAATTTGAATTCATAATATTACAACGAGATGATTGTGATTTAATTTAAAATTTACATTATAATAAATAATTATATTAATTAATAATAAAGAAGAAAAGACACGATAGCCGAGGGGTTGGGTGGTCGAAACTCGAGTTCAGAGAGCCTAGTTCGATCCCCAGGGCATAAGCTCATGCCGATGAGTTTTTTCAAAACATGTACAATTTATATAGTGTAAGGAACCGTAAGATATGCTCTACACAGAAGAAAAATTCGCGGAGGGTAACCTAGTACAGACGTTTCGTAGTGTAGACGTGCAGATAAGTTGATAGATGTAGAAAGCACAGGGCATTCTTTGTGGCAAACTTTGGAAACTTATGTTCAGCAGTAGATTTCTGAGGCTTCAGAAAATGATGAATTCGAAAGAAGCGAAAGAGGTATGTAAGGATCGTGACACTTGGCGATCTGTTCTTTCTGGTTACTTCAGGATATTTCATTTTATTTACAAGTATTTTTTCTTCACATTTTGTTCAACTGTAACTATACAATGTCTTTTAACTAACTCAAACAGGACTTTATTTAATGTATACATGAAAAAAATGATAGTCAAAGTCATAAATATGCGGGAAATAATAGGGAAATGCGTCAAGAATGATAAAACTGATCAAAACGATCGGTTCAGTGATAATTTTTTATTTATTATTAGTATTGTAAGTCACGATAGCCGAGTGGTTGGGTGAACTGAATTTCTCTTTCGTACTGTAACAACCAATTGATATTTATCAACAAAATAAAAATACAAACAAAAAAATTTCCGAGAATAATTTATAAGACCTTTAAGAAGGATTCAATACAAAGATAGCAGTTTAAAAGTTATACTGTACAAAAGATTATAGTTATATTTTTTATCTTAGCATTTCTGTAATTGTTGTCTATTACAAAATTCCTTTTAAACTTCTTTACCTTCAAAATAATCGTAATGTAATTTTTTCTACTGTTACAATATTTTCAGATACTTCACCAAATTTTGCTATGATATTCGTTAGAATTAAAGACACATAAAGAGTCATATCAGTAAATAATTTTAAAAAGGTGGACAAGTGAATATTATAAAATTACTTCTTAAATGTGTGGGCTGTTATTTAAAGTACTTTTTTTCGATTTTTCACAAAAAATATGTATGAGACTTCCTAATTTAATACCGGACCGTTGTGGATAACAGAAACTAACTCGAAAATATTTGATAAAGTTATTGTTACATTTATAAAAATCATTTTAAAGAGTCACGATAGCCGAGTTGTTGGGTGGTCGGAATTTCGAGTCGAGAGACCCGAGTTCGATCCCCAGGTGGCAATACCAAAGAGTTTTTCAAAAAATTATGTACGAATTTAATCGTTGGCTTGGACATAAAGGCGGCGACGGGCTCACCACCTGTCACGTTGTCCTGAAAATATCTTCGGTGGAAGGTGGGTCAAAGGGACTTAATTTTCTAGACTTGACCTCTGTCTACCCCTGTATTGGGAATTGCGTGAAGATATTTTTTTTTAACAAAAGTTTATGGTATCGCCTGATCGTCTACTGAAGTTTACGTAGCAAACACAATTACGTAATAATTAAAAACGTTAAAACTAGCGACTGGGATAAATTATTTAAATAGCTCCTACCAGTTCTCTTGTGATATAAACCGTAGAACTCCGCAAAACTTTGTGTTCTTGGTAAAATAACATACATATTTAAGCTACAATATCTAATTTAAGTATTTAAAAAGGTGAAATTAAGTATTATTAAGTATATTTAATATTTTGTCAATTATCTATTTATAGCTAGTCTTGCTATAAATGCTATAACTTAAAAATTTTCTTTTTTTCAACTTTTTAATTATTTTGTATTTGGAACACATATATTATTTTAAAAACTTATTTTGATTTTACATTACTGCATTAGGACATTAGCTGCAGCAAACGTATTTTTGTTTACAATTTATGTTTAATATAAAAAAGTGTTCTTTACGTATTTTAAAGTATTTGTTTACTGTCAATATAGTTGGGACTAGTGCATACAGTGTTATTAACAATCAATACTTAGTGTAAACTGTTTTAAACAAGAAATTGTGTTCACACAAATTAGCTGCGTTGCATTACGCAATAGTAGTTGTCGGACTTAAGTTAACTGTTATCGTTAAATTTATAGACTGTGTTTACTGAAATCTGCAAAATATTATACATATGAAATTGTTGTAAGTGTATATGCAGTGCGAACTATCGATAACGGGTTAGTCATGGCAATCAAGTGCAACAGTTGTGCGAAGTTTTTATCACCAGTAGACGGAGCAAAGTGTAGTAAATGTATGTCACTTTATCATCGACAATGTGCCCTCTTAAGTCCAAAAGCACGAATCCCTGTGTCACAGCTGTAAGCCAAAGCCATTATCCATTGTAAAAAATGCCACCCCAGAATCCGGCAGCTCATCTAACTCAGATTTCCATGATGCGATAATTGATAGCACCCTTGCTACTAATACTGCTCAGACCTTGGTTCACGAAATTAAACTTTTACGTATACAATTGGAAAATGTGTGTACAGAGATGGCTGGCTTCAAGCAAGAAGTAACAAAGATGAATTCTACTTTTGAAGAATTTAGTAAGAGGTTGAGCAGCATGGAAGGAAGGGTAGAAACGTTGGAACAAAACACCTCTAAAGTACAATCCGCATATCCAATCAGTAGTATAGATACCGCAATTGTACAACTACAAACCAAAATAAATGATAGTGAGCAAAAGTCCTACTGCAATGATATAGTTATATCGGGAATCCCAGAGGAGAGAGACGAAAATCCAATTAATTTAGTCACATCCATAGCGAAAAAGCTAGATGTTCACCTAGAGGAACGCGATATTATATGCGCCGATCGACTGAGAAGGCGACGAAGACTGGGTGTAAGCGTAGGGCATGCTAACAGTGAGCTGCGGACGGGTCTTATCGTCGTAAAACTTTCCCGTCACGCTCCTCGGGATCACCTGCTGCGTGCAGCGCGTAAACGTCGAGACGTCGATACGTCTGGAATAGGTTTGATTTCGTCTCCTAGGCGGTTTTTTATAAATGAACGCCTCACGCATGCAAACCATAAGCTTTATCATAAAGCGCGAGATCAAGGAAAACAAAAGTATATTCGCCAGGAGAGAAACCGGCTCTGCAGCTTGTGTTATTAGGAATGAGGGTGACGTAATAAAATTTTTGGCGTCAATTAATTTGCTCATACTGTTTACTAATTTATCATCCATTCTTTTGTGTTCTTTTTTTTTTTTTTTTTTTATTTGTTACAAAATATATTTTTATAGACGCTGTATTAGTTTCGAAGGAAGTAATTGCCAATAGAGGATAGATCTGATATTTTATTTCATGTGATTAAACTGCGTAGTATAGTAATAATGATTATAGCAATTAGAAAAACCTATGTACTTATATAAGATTTTTTTTAATTGAAATTTATTCCAAGAATGCTTTTTAAAGAAGTGTGAATATTTATTGGTTGTGTTATATTTTTTTTAATGTATAATCGTGTACTTCATGCTGAAATTAGTGTCCGAAGTACACTCCAAGGACTCACTGAAAATCAGTGCTGTATTTGCAGCTAATGCTGAGTGAGGGCCTTTTTGTGTATATGTTGCAGTATAAAATGTACGGCTTGTCAAAATTAAAATTTTTTTATTTTTTATTTATGAAATAACCTGTGTAATGTAGTGTTTAAGTAAGTTGAACTGTTTTTTTTTGTAAAATGCTGTTGTTTATGCGCAAATAAAGTTAGTCTATTCTATTCTTTTTTGCACCATTTCACATATTGTTTGCCATTTCACATAACAGGGTGTTAAAGCAAATAGGATTGCAGTGATCGCCTTGCACAAAGTGACGTTGGTCATATTCCAGACACCTTAAAGGCTTGGTATCAGCCGCATGTTCGTATATAGTACTATCAACTGTCACACAATACTTCCTCTGCTGAAAACCAGCATAGATCGGGGCGGCTGCGTGCTGAAAGAACTACAAATAATGTTAAATAAATGAAGTAAATAAATATAAATAAATATCTTCACGCAATTTCCAATACAGTGGTGGACAGATGTCTAGTCTAGACAATTGATGATTGTATTGAATTGATGATGATGTTAAAGCCAGAATCCTTTAAAACCCCATTAGTAAGCAAGAAATGTTATCGCGAGAAATGATATTCATGCTTGGACTATGTCGCGTATTATAAAACAAGGCCTGAAGCTCAGTGCCAATGGTCGACATACAGGACATGCCACTAATCAATCTTTACAATCAAAGAGAGTGATCGATTAAAACGCCTTCAGTCGCGATACGCAAGTGAAAGGCACCGAAATATCCTCTTTACTAATGAAAAAAAAAATCACGTTTGTAGAACACTACAATAAATTATAAAACGTACGCTTACAGTTCAAAAGAAGCTGATACAGTGGTCGGAAAGGTACAACGTGGTAATCATCCCACGTCTGTGATGGTTTGGAGGAGCGTGTCTTATCAAGGAGTCAAAAAAATAATTTTTTGTGAAAAAGTGCTTCGGTGGTTTGGGCACATTGAGCAAAAGAGTGAAGACTGAATGATGAAGGATATATATAGCGCAGAAGTTAACTTAAAGTTAACTCTGGCTACCCCTTTAGAGGCTGTGCATAAAGATAAATAAATAAAATTAAATAATAATTTGTGAAAAAAAGTAAAAACTTCGGTCAAAGTATATCAAGATACAGACTCGGATCAATAAGTTCAGTTCTCAGAAACTCTCACCACAGATACACTTTTAAAAAATATACCGTGGACTTTCCAGCAGGACTTTTCACCTGGTCACAATTCACGAACTATCCAAGTCTGGCTTGAAACCAACATTCCGGACATTATAGAGCTAAAGACTGGCTCTCATCCACCCCTGACGTCAACCCTTTGGACCTCAAATTATGGTCAGATTTAGAGGACAAGCCAAAGGTGGAAATTTCAAATCGAATATTTTTGGCGAACACTACTAAATATGCAGTTGTAGATTTTGGTAATATTACATTGCTATATTAAAAAAATGCATTTAAATTTTTAACAGAACTTATGGCCAGACTAGGTATATTTGTTTATGTATTATTTCTGTAAGATCTAATGAAACCAACTATTGATTTAATTTTTACAGCAATTTTAGCGAATATTTTAAAATAACATACATATTTAGCTAAATATTAGTTTGTTAACTAAATATTATTTGGTTAATTTTGATACACTACAAGCTTCTGGAATGTGACTTCGCCCGCGTGAAGTATTAACTATATATTAGAAAATAATTTTCAACTTATACAAATTTTAACAGAACATTTTTGTCACACATTCGTCTAAATCTTAAGTATTAAAATATTAATCGACACACTTTAACATTGGTAGAGCCACGCATCACCTTTTGTTGTTGCATGAATGGGCCGGCTCGACCGGGGAAATACCACGACCTCACAGAATACCGGCGTGAAGTAGAGGTCTAACAAACTTCTGCGTTTCGTCTGGTGAGTGCAGGTAACCGGAGGCCCCCCCTCCCTACCCCAATTCTGGGGGCGGGGCACTCTAAGGCCAGCAACGCATTTGCTATGCCTCTGGTATTGCGGGTGTTCATGAGCGGCGATAATCACTTACCAGCACGTGAGCCACTTGCTCGTTTGCCTCCCTTTTCAATAAAAAAAAAAAAAACATAATACCGTACAGTGTCATCACTTCACAGAATAAAATTCGATTCATGTTATATAAGATATTGATCGAATTTGTTTCAGAAAACAAAACATATCACAGATTTTTTTTCACAGTTTATTGAATTTTTTCATCAACTGGCGATATAATTCCCAGTATGTGATCGGTCTTTAGTCAAGAGATGAGGAAAATAAACATTTTACCAGGTACTATTTAACTTTCGTGATACAAAGAAAGAAAAGACAGATAAATGTGCATTCTTAACACTTAAGCTTCCTCGAGGATAACTCTTAGTTGATCTTAAGATAATAGATACGAACTGGAGGTCGAAGACTCTTCATGTTAAATAACTCTGAAAAATCTTTTATCCGTAAAGCGCAACTTATAAAAATTGCGTGAATTTTATTGTGTTACGCTTATAAAGTCACGATAGCCGAGTGGTCGAATTTCGAGCCAAGAGACCCGAGTTCGATCCCTAGATAGTAGGCTTGTACCAATGGGTTTTTCAGAAACGTGTGGTTTGTGTGCAGGAACCACAACGAGTGGTTCCTGGTTCGGTCTCATAACTTCCCTATTATTCTAAATAACTACATGTAGAAGGAGCATAATTAGTATACTATTAATACAAAAGATTTTATAGCTCTTTTTTTGAAAAAAAAAAAAAACATGTATATTATTAATAAAACTTACAGTAAAGTCAATGCAGCCGTTGATATAAATTATAGAAAAACACTGCTTTGTCTTATTTCGGTTTATTTATGGAGATGAAAAGACCAAAAAAGAATTTAATGTCAACTACTCGTTAAATCCTTTGTTGTTATTTAAAGGAGTGCCTAAATAATCTTTATGGTAAATTGACAAAACGTTTCTCTTTCAGTGAAAAGGTTAACGAGGTAATTACTTTCCTCGAAATCTTACTTTTATTCGTTGTGATTATACACTTTTATTATCTATTTCCGTAACGTAAAGATAAATATTATAGACGCAAATAGAAAAATTTAAACCCCTTTTAATTAATATTTGCCAGAATAATTTATAAATAATTGCCAGAACGGCGAACCGATAATATTCTGTTGTCAAAGAGTATAAAACCACAACGGCCTAAGATCGCTCAAAGAGAAGGTTGATAAATAGCTTACGTATTCTTGTTTAAAAGTTGTACAGAAATTGAAATTATCAAATTGCGATATATTTCGATTACTAAAAGAAACACAAGTTTATATGAAATGCATGAAATAATATGTCTATATAAATAAGCCATAGATTCCAAGCCTACGATTCAATATGTACCGTAGACTTGGAATATGGCGAAAGAGGCTCACCACAAACCGCCCACGGTCTTCCAAACAGTCTTCGATACGATTCTACAAATATATCCTGTCGACCCTTTCGACAGGATTTATTTGTCGAAACCTCTGTCCAACCCAATTTTGGGAATATTCGTAATATGTTCGTTACTTAAATTCTTTTTTATTTATTTTATGTCAAAATAAACGTTTAGGTAAATGCCAGGCAAAAATGATAAGAAGTATCAAAACAATGATAAGTAGTATTGTCTCATGGATGAGATCCAAGAAGAGGTATGGTACTGCAAACACCAATCCGCTTGCTAAACATAGCGATTATGGTTAATTCCTCCTAACTGCCGGGGCCTTTATCCCTCAGTTAATGATTATTTTTGTGAATTTATCTATTTTAAAACGTATTTCAACATCGAACATTACGGCACATTCAAGAATTCCAACATCACCTTGAAGCTCGACGTTCCACCACAGTGCGTTATTCGAGGAATTTTCTGCCACGCACTTGCATTTTAGGAAATGTGATGCCGTCTGCGGTTTTTCTGGATCGATACGCCAACTGCGCGTTTGCCCTCTTATTCTAAAAAAATATATATCTTCACGCAATTCCCAATACAGGGGTAGACAGAGGTCAAGTCTAGTCTAGTCCCTTTGACCCTCCTTCCGCCCTCTTATTCTAAAAGAAAATACCTTATAAAATGTACGTAATCTTGTAAAGTCATTGGTAAATTATTCATTTATTAAAACGTTTTTTTTTTCTAGGAGTTCTTAACAAAGTAAAGTTTAATTGTATTAAATTGGTTTAAAATGTAGTTTAATTCTTGCTGTTAAATAGACTAGTAAGCATCTAATTATGGGCAAACTGTAAGAAAACGACATAATCGAATTTTCTCAGGAGTTGTGTTTTAACCATATGATCAGCGGCTTTTACAGTCCCAATGCCTGCAAGTCATTTAAAAAATTATTGAAGACTGAGATGCTATGCCCGAACTGACTCTCTATTCCAACGTTCTAACGGGTTTTCGAATGTTTGGTGGATAGATAAGAGTCTGGCGCTGACCAACACGAATCTTTGGCAGAGAAAGAATCTAACAACTTTTAAAAATTTGTATATTTTGAATGTAGTTTATTATAAATAAAAACAGAAACATAAGGAATCAACTGAAAAACTTTACTATTAATTTTTTTTATCATGGATCCCTCAAGTGAGTGAGGTGAGTAGGAGGCTGTTTGTGACAGCTGGTTCTCTCCGCAGATTAGAAAAGTGTAGAAAATTCTTTTCTACCCATAGCAACTAAAATTAAATTGAATGAAATTCCTTTTTCTTTCAAATAATTTACAACTGTACGTTAATATCTTGTAAATGATTTATTTTCACAATAATATGAATCATATATGGAAACCCATTGGTACGAGTCTACCATCTGGGGATGGAACTCGGGTCTATAGATTCGGATTCCGATCACCCTACCACTCGGCTATCGTGACTTAATGACAAACTAATTGTAGTTTTTAATTTAAAAAATATTTAGGTTTGAACATATATATAATTAATTTAAATTTGAAAGGTTATAAAAATTTAATTTACAAAATTTCAACTATAATTTTGAGGAAGCAAAATTTTTTTATTTATTTGTCATTAAAATAATCATGGAAATTTCTTAGAATATTGCCCTGATTCTGATTTAATAAAAGATGAAACAATTAATCTTGCTTTAACCATTGACTAAGAAAGCATAATTAATATCGAGCCAGTGATTTATGACTGAGGGTCTCCTTTGATGGCTACAATTGCTTTATTTAATAACAAATTATATATTGTTTTTCTCGGTGATATTTAAAATAATTAGATGACGCCATGAGCCTTTCCTTGTTTTGTTTTTGTATTAATTTTATACAGGTCTGAGTAAAAGGCACTAAATCTGTCGTGGGTGTTGTCTACTACCCCCCTGTTGTTATTTCTCCAGTCCGGAATCGATTCTGGAATCTCTAGGGTCTGAATAC
Source organism: Sericinus montela (assembly GCA_029286605.1). NCBI lineage: Eukaryota > Metazoa > Arthropoda > Insecta > Lepidoptera > Papilionidae > Sericinus > Sericinus montela. Next base: position 366,207 of record JAGSMR010000056.1, on the reverse strand, counting down.
TCACATCATGTCATCATGGGTGATTTTAAAACCGCCTTTTTACCTCCTTCCTCATCCCGTTCATCTAAATTGCTCCAAATTGTCCGTGGGACTTCATGTTCTTCCCTTAAATGCTACTCACCATGGCATTTACGGTGAGGATACCCTAACACCATGGCATTACGGTGAGGATGCTTTCAAATTGAATTGGAATGATTTTGTCGCCGCAACAACAAACGCAGAAGTGGATGCATTTAACAAGGCCATTCCACAACTTTATGACGTTCATGCTCCTCTTAAAAGAGTTTCACGTTGAGAATCAAACGTTTGCACCTTGGATGACAATAGGCATTCGTTTGGCAATGAGACGTAGGGATATTGCTTTTCGTAATTATAGAAAAGATCATACTGAGAAAAAGTGGTCTTTATTTAAGGCAGCTAGGAATCGGTATAATTAGATGATACATAATGCCAAACGCCGACATATTCTCAATAATATCACTTCTTCTTTTTCGGCTAATATTTGGAAATTTCTTAAAAGTATATAAATGTTAAACAGCCATATTCTGGGTTCGACGAGACAGTTGGTTTGAATGACTTAAATCGCCATTTTTCCTCTTACACTGCTATGGATTAACAAACCAAATTTCATACCGATGCCAGCGTTATGGATCTACCACGTCCTAGCAGCAAATCATGATAGCCGAGTGGTTAGGTGTTCGGAATTTTGAGTCAAGAGACCAGAGTTCGATCCCCAGGTGGCAGGCTCGTACCAATGGGTTTTTCAAAAACTTATGTGCGAATTATATCGTTGGCTTGGACATAAAAAAGGCGACGGGCACACCGCCTATCACGTTGTCCCGAAAATATCTTCGGTGGAAGGTGGGTGTAAGGGACTTACTTAATTGTCTAGACCAGACCTCTGTCTACCCCTGTATTGGGATATATAAAACTTAATATATATAAGACCCCAGGAAGACCTGTGAAATTAAACTTATCTTATCTTTAAGTACCGAGGAGTAAAAGGATGAAATAAAACACAGTACAGAATGGAAGAATGTGCAAATTCCGGCGAAAATAGGTAACCACTTGAGACGACATCGAAATTGAGCTATTTGATCAAAATTGCGCAATCAAAATATGAACCGAATACTAGTATTTTTTGTCCCTCGTTTATTTAATATATATATATATATATATATATATATATATATATATATATATATATATATATATATATATATATATATATATATATATATATATATATATATATATATATATATATATATATATATATATATATATATATATATATATATATATATATATATATATATATATATATATATATATATATATATATATATATATATATATATATATATGTTATGTATATGTATGTATATTTTTATCGTTTACACTGAATATTATCAAGTTGTGTACATATATATATTGAAAAAAAAAATACACTACCTACCTTTTTGTCTGTGTCACATCTCCGTTGGTTGGTTGCCTGGAAGAGATCGCTATGTAGCGATAAGGCCGCCAATTTGAACAATCTACTTACTTCAATGTTTAACTGTTTTCTTGTATTATTTTGTGGTGTACAATAAAAGCATTAATTCATTCATTCATCCTGAGTCCTGTATGACCTCCTAACGAAGTGCTGCCTACTTTTGCTAAAAACCGTCTGTCGAGACTTGGTCAAAAACACTTTAACAGAAATAGATGAGCCTTTAAGTTTAGATTTTTTGAGTTAATATTAGTAAACCTGACCACGATTGGCCGATGATGATCTTTGGTGGCTGCTCCAATCCTGTGACAGACTGCAAAACAAGTTTCTTTCATATTATTCAACTTCATTTTTTGGGTAATACTCAGTAAAACGGCCTTGCAACTTCCTTCCTTCCTTCTCAGATTCTGCCACACCTAAGAAAACTGAAGCCTTACGATGTCTAATTTCTATTGCGTAACCATACGGGAACACTCATTAATCTGCTTACGAAGCAGACTAAGCACAGATAATGAGCTCCCGAAAAGCCTGGAACTCTTCTGCCACCTTAGCTACTGTTTCCTTAGCGGATCCCCAGTATGTAGTTTAGCCATTCTTTTTGAAAAACATTCTTCTAGACTATACTGCACAGATTTAATCCCCTCTAGTTGAGACATTGCGATGTTAAGTTTTTAGTTGAAAGCTATTGCGATGTGCTGGCAGGTGATGTAATTAAATTCTGAAAATTTACTTATACACTATAACATAGATGTTAATACTTATTTTTGAAACCCTGTGGCACTAAAAAATGACACAAATATCACTTAATATTGTTTAATTTATTTAAAAATAAATTTGCAAAAAGTACACATGCATTGACTTTTTCTCCATCGACCGCCGAAAATATATAAACAAATATAGATATAATATATATACAAAGTTAATAAAAAAAACCTGTAAGATTTGGGGATCGAACTCGGGTCTCTTGACTCTAATTTCGATGACCCAATCACTCGTCTGTAATAAATAATAAAATAGGTGATTAAGAACTAGTTTTGAATACCGCTATTTTTCATACTTTATACACCAGAAAAGAGTGCTCCCTCTAATTATGTGACCTCATGTGAAACAAAAATCTGAACATTACTTAAGTAATCTTGAAATCTTATTTGTATTTCTTCTCTATAGCGTCAAAATAATTTTTTTTTTTAATTTAGAGGCCAAAGAGTACATAACCACTACTTTATATCAGATACATTGTTCTTTAAAACATGTAATGACTTACCGAAAATGACTGTGAGTTTATAAAAACTACGTAAACCTGCATGCAATATAATAAGCACAGAAAATTATAATATATTCTTGACTGTGGTAGACATTAAGGTCATTTTAAAAGACTTATATAGTAATTCTTCTTGAGTTGTAACTTTTTCACCCAGCAAATTTAATTGCAAAATATTTTTAATGACAATAACCGGTCCCTTTTTTTCCGTATTAAAACTTTACCTTCGGAAGTCCTGCAATACTTGCACTTTCTTTGTTTCCTTAATTTACGCGCTAAGAGGAATATCTGCGTTCTCATTTTTGTAAAATGTCAAGTTGTTCTTCTTAATAATTTATTTTAGTAATTTCTTCTTTATGTTCGCTTGCTATTTTATTAAAAACTGTACTGTTAATTTTTTATATTGCGTTGCATTAGGATATGTGATGTCAGAATTTCAGTATTTTGTATCTTTATATTATCTATGCTTTTTTTAATGATCTCTTGATCTAATTTCAATGATCGAAACATTTCTTTCATTTCTTCTTTAAAACTTGTAAGATCACAATTTGTATTTTTTCTTTTCCTCCCGTTTACTGTCAAAGCAACTTCATCATTATCGAAGTTAAGTAAGTTTGTACGTGATGAATACTTTTTTCTGGCGACCTCAGCATTTTTCTGAATTATTTGTTTGTGTAAGTAGATTTTTGCGAGTTTTTACTAATTATTCAGAAATTTTGTTCCTTTGGCTTGAATATTATCAGACACACGAGTGATCCGTAAAATAAGACTGGTTTACAACTTTTATAAATATTTAATTGAATGTGAAGAGAAATATTACTTAACGATTATTCACGGCACACGTGACACGACCGCTCACTAGAGCTGTTAGCGGAGGAAAAAGATTCAATGCTACTTAGCAAAATTTTCTTAAAGTGTCAAAGACACAGTGCAAGATAAAATTATATTATATAGAAGAGCCAGGTGGAGACCTTATCGCCATCTTAGGGTCTATGCCAACGATACAATATTCTTTCATAGTATATCTTTATATATTCGATTAATTTACATATGTTGACCCGAGCACAAACATTCAAATTTATCAAGCAAATGTTTGTAACTGGTGGAACAGAAGCGCGCAACTCTTAGCTTTGAAAGCAGAGTCACCAACAACTAAGCTATCGACTCGTCTATTCTTCTTCTTCAGTGCTTTGAAGGATAATACCATGGAAATTATTTTTTTTTCATAAAAATCACGATAAGCTATAAATAAGGATCGGAATTCGAGTCAAGAGACCAAACTTCAATCCCTAGTAGGCTGTACTGTAGGCTCATACCAGTGAGTTTATTCAATACTTTTGTACGATTTATATTGTTGGCTTGGAGATAAAAACGGTAACAGGCTCAGTAACTGCGAATCATTAGCAATTATATCGGCTCTTATAGTTCTGTTGCTTGCGATAGAAGACAAAGTTTTAGTTCCGGTTATTGATTTTGTTAATAAAATATGTAAAATCCGAGTGTACACAATCCATCGAATAATTAAGTAAATAATAAATAAATTTATATCTTCACGCAATTCCCAAAACAGGGGTAGATAGAGGTCTAGTCTAGACAATTAATTCCCTTTGACCCGCCTTCCACCGAAGATATTTCGGGACAACGTGACAGGTGGTGAGCCCGTCGCCGTCTTTATGTCCAAGCCAACGATATAATTTGTACATAAGTTTTTGAAAAACCCATTGGTACGAGCCTGCAACCTGGGGATCAAACTCGGGTCTCTTGACTCGAAATCCCGACCACCCAACCACTCGGCTATTGTGACTTTTTACATTTTTTTTAATAAATGTCTTCACGCATATTCCTAATACTGGGATAGACGAAGTTCTAGGCAATTAAGTCCTTTCGACCCATCTTTCACCGAAGCCTATTTGGGACAACGTGATAGGTGGTGTGATTAACAAGTCACGATAGCCGAGTGGTTGGGTGGTCGGAATTTCGAGTCAATAGACCCGAGTTCGATCCCCAGTTGGTAGGCTCGTACCAATGGGTTTTTCAAAACTTATGTACGAATATCGTTGGCTTGGACATAAAGACGGCGATGGGCTCACCACCTGTCACGTTGTCCCGAAAATATCTTCGGTGGAAGGTGGGTCGAAGGGACTTAATTGTTCAGACTGACTTCTGTCTACCCTGTATTGGGAATTGCGTGAAGATATTTTATTTTTTATTTAAATGTCTTCACGCATATTCCTAATACTGGGATAGACGAAGTTCTAGGCAATTAAGTCCTTTCGACCCATCTTTCACCGAAGCCTATTTGGGACAACGTGATAGGTGGTGTGATTAACAAGTCACGATAGCCGAGTGGTTGGGTGGTCGGAATTTCGAGTCAATAGACCCGAGTTCGATCCCCCGTTGGTAGGCTCGTACCAATGGGTTTTTCAAAAACTTATGTACGAATATCGTTGGCTTGGACCTAAAGACGGCGACGGGCTCACCACCTGTCACGTTGTCCCGAAAATATCTTCGGTGGAAGGTGGGTCGAAGGGACTTTATTGTCTAGACTCGACTTCTGTCTACCCCTGTATTGGGAATTGCGTGAAGATATTTTATTTTTTTATTTAAATGTCTTCACGCATATTCCTAATACTGGGATAGACGAAGTTCTAGACAATTAAGTCCTTTCGACCCATCTTTCACCGAAGCCTATTTGGGACAACGTGATAGGTGGTGTGACTAACAAGTCACGATAGCCGAGTGGTTGGGTGGTCGGAATTTCGAGTCAATAGACCCGAGTTCGATCCCCCGTTGGTAGGCTCGTACCAATGGGTTTTTCAAAAACTTATGTACGAATATCGTTGGCTTGGACCTAAAGACGGCGACGGGCTCACCACCTGTCACGTTGTCCCGAAAATATCTTCGGTGGAAGGTGGGTCGAAGGGACTTAATTGTTCAGACTGACTTCTGTCTACCCTGTATTGGGAATTGCGTGAAGATATTTTATTTTTTTATTTAAATGTCTTCACGCATATTCCTAATACTGGGATAGACGAAGTTCTAGACAATTAAGTCCTTTCGACCCATCTTTCACCGAAGCCTATTTGGGACAACGTGATAGGTGGTGTGACTAAATATTGACATTTGATGTATATATTTGGACGTACAATATATCTTCTATCATTTTCATTTTATTCAAACAGTAGCTAATGCCTTTATTTTCCTATTTATTGACAACTAAAAGCTCTACTGAGCACGCCAAGCTTTTAAGAGGCCAATTTAGCCTTCCTTCCTGAGGCAACTAGGGGAGTGCTCCCAAAGAGAGGTGATACGACGAAGGGTTTCTTTTTAGCGGTAAACGCGCAAACTTGTGTTTTTTTTAGGGTTGAACTGGGCTAAATTTAGTTGGCTCTAGTGTGAGATTTAGTCTAACAAAATCTCGACATCAGACTAGATTGTTCCGGTACTCGTCGACGTGTTCCCGAGAAATATTGCCACGGCCGGTATATAAGGCATCACCAATGCTGTCGTCTGCATAGCAATGGATGTTACTAATTTGTAACAAATCATTGATGTCCAGAAGAAACAAGGTTGGCGGTAGCACACAACCTTGTGGGACACCAGCGTTCACAGACTTGGAGCCCGAGCATGCACCGTCAACTACGACCTTGATGCTCCGGTCTGTGAGAAAACCAGTGACCCACTTGTAGTCTGTTCTAACAGTCCGACAGACTTTTATTAAATCTTTGATAAAATTATTAGGAAAAGGTGGAATGACATAGTATATAATACTCCACTATGCAAAACCATTTACATATAATAAAATTGAAAAAAAAATTCAATATCAAAATTATCTAAATTTATATTAAAAATTAAAATAAATAACTTTTTAAAACAACTAGACTAATGAGAAAAAAGGTAGTAATAAACAACTACGTATCATTAACTAATAAACTATGTATAAAGGGTAGCTTCTTCATACACATACTATATTCACCACACACACTGACAGACATCCACACTAATAATAATTATATATTTTTTATATTTTTTATCTTCACGCAATTCCCAATACAGGGGTAGACAGACGTCTAGTCTAGACATTTAAGTCCTTACGACCCACCTTCCACCGAAGATATTTTCGGGACAACGTGACAGGTGGTGAGCCCGTCGCCGTCTTTATGTCCAAGCCAATAATATAATTTGTACTTAGGTTTTTAGAAAAACCCATTGGTACGGCCACTTGAGGATCGAACTCGGGTCTCCTGAATCAAAATTCCGAGCACTCGGCTATCGTGACTTTATAATATTTTTTATAATAAGTGATATTAGCCTTAATCGAATGAAAAAGTTGCGTTTGAACACTGCACCTGTCGTCATACAGTGCAAACTAGTACGGAGGGTAGTGATACAACATTTTCGGTTGTTTACTCTAATTGTAAAATATTTCTTAGGTATTATTCTCAATTACATTCAATTTATTTACATTTATATAAGATTTATAAATGAACGAATTATTTTTTACTTAAAGCTTATAATATTAAAGAAATCAATATACAAATAAATTAATTTATGTGATTAAAATATTGAATTATTTTTTGTAGTTATTATATGGCTTTGATTCTGTAATTAAACATTAACTCTGTGGATATTTTAGTTTTAACATGTAAGCAGTAATACAAAAACTATAAGATTGTGTAAATAGTTACAATGACCAATGTATTATAAGTTTAAACTGTCATTTATTTTTTTAACAAGTTTAAACGGTCATTGTAGAAGCGTGCGCGTCGCGACCCCTGCCAGCACTTTTCAGGGCTGCAATTCTACTCAGCTGCGCAACCATGCCAACGAGGGTTAGGGCCTCCCCCAAAGGCGACGCACACCAGTTTGTCCCCGTTGGTGTGGAATGCAGCGTGCAAAGCGGCGATGGGTTCGCCCCCCGTCACGCACAGCCCGACACGGTGGAATGTGGAGGACGGAGTGCAGAGTTAGCACGTGGAATCTTAGAGGAGGCATGAGAGATAAGACGAATGAGTTGATCGAAATAATGAAAGAAAGAGATCTAGATGTCGTGTGTTTGTCGGAGACCAAACGGAAGGGCAGTAGTACTGAAGAGCTCCCTGGCGGGGCGTTAGCTCTATGGTACGGAGTCCCGGAGAGCGAGAGCGTCTGCCAGGGAGTGGGTGTGCTGCTGTCGTCTCGGTTGGTCGATGTTATGACTGAATATCCTTATATTGATGTTATGACTTGATGTTATGTGATATATGATTGATGTTATGACTGAATATCCTCTGAACTAAAGACTTCTCTGGGTTCGCTTTAAATTGGGACTGACGAAATTGTTCCTTTTGGCTGTTTATGCGCCGGTAGCTTCGATGTCCAGGGCTGCGCTGGAGGAGTTTTGGGAGAATGTAAGAGAAGTTCTAGATTTGGTTAGAGGAAATGAAAGAATTGTTGTATGTGGTGATTTGAATGGATGGGTTGGTACCGCTCGGCCAGGGTACGAGTCGATGCTTGGAATGTTTGGTGATAAAATGGTTAACGATGCTGGCAAGCTTATACTGGCTGTATGCAAGGAAAATGTTCTTCTTGTGACAAACACTATGTTTAGTCACAAGAAAATCCATATGTATTCTAGAAAAATGAGAGAAGTATGATCGATTTATTCCTGGTGGATGACCGACTGCGGAAACAGGTGGTCAGAGGTGCTGACCTGGGAACGGATCACTTTCTAGTGATTACTAGATTTAGGGGTATGTTCGCGGGTTGGCGCCACCGGACGGCGATACCAGAACCACAGTCGGTAGCATCCGAAGCTGGAAGCTTCAGGAAGCGGACACTAGGGATAAATATCAAGCAAAAGTAGCCGAAATGCTTGACATCATCGATGTCAGGAAAGAATGTGTAGACGAAATATGGCAGAGCCTTAGGGATGGAATGGTTCGTACAGCGGAAGACGTGTGTGGATCTGTGAAAAGAGGTAGTAGTAAAAAGGGTGATGCATGGTGGAATGACGAAGTGAAAGAAGCAGTTAATAGGAAGAAGAAAGCATGGTTAGACTACTTGGCCTCTAGTAATGATAAGGATATGAGAGAGAAGAGGAAAGAAAGATATTAGCTCCATAAAGTGCACAAGAAAGCATTGATTGAGGAAGTGCGTGAAAGGAGTAGATGCAGTGCTTATTGCACCATCAGAGGCAGAACTGCAGACATTAGTCACGTGTATGAAAGAAGAATGTGAAATTAAAGGTCTCCGTTTGAATGCTAATAAGGTTCTGGTATTTGAAAGGGACGAAGAAAGAACGAAGTGTGAAATATGGGTAAATCAGGAATGTCTAGAACTGGTGAATGTGATGTGGACAAGCGTGTCGCTGCTGGGAACAAAGTCAATGGTGCGCTGACTGCATTAATCAAAAGGCAAGGCGTAGTGAAAAGTGCACGCCTTGCAATACATAACCCTGGTAACCTGGGTATGCCAGAAGAAGCAAAAAGCAGGTTGAATGCAGTGGAGATGCGATCTCTTCGTGTGGCCTTGCCATGGCCGACCGAAAGCGAAACGAAGAGGTTCGCAATATGGCAGGTTTGAAAAATGACCTTGTCACAAAAATTGATAAGGGCGTGCTTCGATGGTTTGGGCACGTTGAGCGAATGAGTGAACACCGAATGGTGAAGAAAATATATAGCGCGAAAGTTAACATTAAAAGGGGTCGAGGTAGACCGAGACTAACTTTCGAAGACCATGAGCAAATTGCTCGAAGAGGGGAGGGTCAACAGTACTCGGATACCTCAACGTGCGTGTATCAAGAAGATGATGAATCTGAAAGAAGCGAAAGAGGTATGTAGGTATCGTGACACTTGGCAATCTGTTCTCTCTGGCTACCCCGTCAGGGATTGTGCGTGACGATAAGTAAGTAAGTCATTTATTTATATTATTATGTAATAAATAAATAAATATACGTTAAAAAAAATAGTCAACTTAACAGCCTACGGAGTAATAAGTTACAGAGAACTACTAAAGAGGAATGATTTTTTTAAAATATATAACGCATATTTTAATCTGCAATCCTGACTAAAGTAAGTATGTACAAAGAAAATTTATGATATTATGAATATATTTCGAATAAGGTGTTCACCAACAGGTTTCCATCGAAAAAACCAATCAACACCGAAATAAATCCTGGGCTGCCTGCGATACAAAGCGAATATTACGGTATTGGGAGATCAAAGATTTTATTTGATGCGATGTTAAAATTCAAAGCTTGCCTTCAATCTACTTTATTTTTTTCAATTGTACCGAAATTGTTTCATCCATAAAAGAATATATTCCGCCTAAGGACAGGGTTGACAATTGCATTTTTTTGTTTTATGGTATTACGCGAGATAGTGGCACCTATTTCTTGACAATTATTTACCTATTTATCTATGCTGTTTTATTGACATCCACCACGTAAGCTGCTATAGCAGATTTTCATCTGCCACCACGAAATCTTTATTGGTAATTTAATAGTCTAAAGTGAAAGAGAAGAAAACTCATTGAGGTACTGCATATTTACGTAAATATCATCAAGCATTTTCTAATACTATGTAATGTAATAGTGATAAGTCGTATAGCTAATATAGGCTTGATAGCCAGTTTGCATGCAAATATTTTATTTTGTCTGACTAAATCAAATTCTTGTATCAAAACATGTCAATCAACAAATAACACAAATTACAATGAAACTGGATATTGCTTAAAGATTTTCCGGAAATAGATCATTTTGTCATGTTCATTACAATCAATCTTCCCTGCACATTAATCCTAAGTAAGCACTATCCATTCTCAACTACTAATGTCTACTAATCTATTCTATTCTTCTGATGTAATTCTCTAAACAATTGATGATATAATAGGATGGAAAAAAAGTTTCTTCGGTTTTTTTTTTTAGAAAGTTTACAGCATTTTTCATATATATTATTTACATTTAACTGAAGTCTGTAGATACTATCTTGTAGGTAGAGACATAATCCCATTGCTATAGAAGTTTTGGGGCTTCTGATCAATATACCGCGAAAATTGGTTTTGGCAGTCCTCTAGTGATGTTAACCTGACACTGCCTAAAGAATTTCGAAGAGACCGACACAGGTGGAAATCTGAAGACGCAAGGACTATACGACTGATGCATTAACACCTCCCAGGAAGGCTCTCTTAATTTTTTCTGATTAGCTAAAATGTGTGAGGTGTTCCATTATCATGATGAAAAACCACACCCGTTCAGTCGATTAATTCCGGCCGCTGTCTCTCAATTTCTTGCTTTAATCGCATCAGTTGTTCGCAATGAACTTCAGAATCGATGGACCTACCTGGTAGTAATAGCTTATAATGAATAATGCCCTTCCAATCTGGTAGGATCACACACACCATCACTTTTTGCGAGTTAACCCGGGTACCGCCACAGTCTGTAAATCCTGACCGGCCTTTAAGTACGTTCTTGTCGTACGTGATTCACGATCATCACCAGTCATAGCTTCTTCAAAATGGTACGGTTTAATTACGTCGTAGTAAAGAAACACAAATGAGTACACGGTTCTTTAGGTTTCTTTCAGTGAGCTCGTGAGGTACTGAGGTAAATATCGAGCTATTTTGTGTAGCCAGTCTTTTACAAATGCGCCTTACCTGTATTTCCCAGTTCTTCAGCTACGTCGTAACTACTGCTGCTCCATTTTTTCAAAAATGGTATCCATTTTGTCTATCCAACCATATCCTATTAAGGACGTCCAAAGCGACGTGCACTACTGACATCAAAATTTTTTGATTAAAAATGCTTAAACCAAATTTATCCTAATCTCACATACACTGCACTAAATCCTTAAATATCGCTAATTTTTTACGCGGCTTGCATTGCATTATTTCTTAATTAGATTCACTAACCTTGACAGTACGAAAAATAAATAAAAATCATACATTTTCCTAATTTGATTTTGGTATTATCATATTTAAATTTAAACTTTTAATGATACCAAAACTGTTTACAAGATGTTATGTTTACAGATACAAAACAATTTGAATCTGGCTGACAAGTAGTATATCCAAAGAGATTTTATTACAAGTTCATACATACTATAATGCGAAAAGACTTTTTCCCCAACCCATTATATATTGTTTATCACCTGTGTACGAGAGATTAACTTTACTCGTAAAAATAATTGTTTAAAAAAACTTTAATTTAGATTTATTAAAATTTATTTTCTATTTTTTGTTCGGTTTTCTATAAAAAGCGTGTTTTTTAGTTTTTTTTAAACTGTAATTTATTTTTTAATTTTTAGTTTTTTTATCAAATTAGTGTATTGTCATCGATCCCGATTGTTCTGTTGACAGCGACATACCCACAATCAAGCTCCGGCTGGTTTCCGGCACTGTGAAGATTGCGGGTACATTATTCAGTTGTAAGCGATATTATTACAGGTTGTATAATAAATATTGAACACTATTAATATGATTTATTTGCCCACTTAAATGACATATTAGAAAAAAGTAGTAAAATCTTAAGCAGTAATTTCGCCTTCCATCGATATAAGATATTTTGGGACAACGTGACATGTGGTGAGCCCTTCGCCGTCCATATGTCCAAGCCAACAATATGAATCGTAAATAGGTTTTGAAAAACACCAGCCACCTGGGTATCGAACTCCGGTCTCTTGACTTAAATTACAATCACCCAAAAAACTCGGCTATCGTGACTGTGGTAATTAAATAAAAGTATCGAATAAAGGACCAGGTAGCTTGCCTCTGTTTGATGTCGATAAGCAAGGCCGTAGTTCTGTCCCCGTCAAATCTGGCTATTTATGCTACAGTTGCCTCTTGGCTATTTTATACTATGTTGCCATTACTTAACTTTCGCGCTATATTTCCTTCACCATTGCATCTTCGCTCATCGTGCCCAAACCATAAAGCACGCTCTTATCCATTTTAGTCATAAGGTCATCTTTCAAACCTACCATATTGAGAATCTGTTCGTTTCGCTTTCGGTCAGCCAAGGTAACGCCACTTATTTTACGAAGAGATCTCATCTCTCCTGCATTCAACCTGCTTTTAGGCTTCTCCTGGCATATCTAGGTTTTGCTGCCATATGACAAAGTCGGTACCAGCACTGCGTTATGTATAGCAAGGCGTGCATATTTTACTATGCCTTGCCTTTGGACTAACGCAGTCAGGTTACCGTTGACCTTTTTTATTTATTTATTTGATCACCAACATAGTTAACACTTATACAATCGTAAAAAAGACCTTTTAAAGTTATGTAATACCATTGAAATTAAATGTTACTATACTTATAGGTGATGACGGCGTGCAAAAAAGTAGTCGCGTAAGAAATTAAAGTTAAATCTAGAAATAATAATTTAGAAAAAGTACTAAAAAAGAACTAATAAATAAAATAAAATTAAAGTTAACAAACAAAGCTTAACAGTTAGTTAAACCTTAAACATAATTTTATATGTAACATGTGATGTGATAGTAACATGTATATGAGTACATAGCAAAAACGTAAAAAAAAGTGTTTGCAATTAAAATTCTACAATTGACATAAAATTAACTCTGATGAGAATTTTAAACACAGCTATCCTATCTGCGTAGATGTCTATGGGAAGTTCTCTGGATAAAGTGTTATATGACCTAATGATTAAGTTAACACACGTGAAATGACCAAGGTTAGATTTAGACCCTCTGTATGCAAATAAATTAAATCTACTCCTCCAAGGCAGTTTTTTCGGCGCAGCTATATCCAAGTCACGATAGCCGAGAGGTTGGGTGGTCGGAATTTCGAGTTGAGAGACCCGAGTTTGATCCCCAGGTGGCAGGCTCGTACCAATGGGTTTTTCAAAAACCTATGTACGAATTGTATCGTTGGCTTGGGCATAAAGACGGCGACGGGCTCACCACCTGTCACGTTGTCCCGAAAATATGTTCGGTGGATGGTGGGTCGAAGGGACTTAATTGTCTAGACTAGACCTCTGTCTACCCCTGTATTGGGAATTACGTGAAGCTATAGCCAATAAACTGAGTAATTCACGGCAGTTTAAAGTACCGTTTGCAATTTTATGTAAAAACACGTTGTCCAGCAGTCGTCTTCGATCAGATAGAGAGATTAATTTAAAGTATTGAAGTCTATCTGCACAGCTTTTATGTTTTTTTTTTCCAAAATTACTGTTATTAGTAAGCTACCACAAAAACCTTTTCTGGACTCTCTCTATCCTTTAGACATAAATGTCACAGTGAGGATTCCATACTACACTGCAGTATTCTAAACCACTACGGACTAAGGTGTTATAAAGGATAACTTGGGTGTGGGGATTTTTAAAACACTTACCATTGCGAAGTATTAATCCCAATGTTTTGAAGGCTTTGTTTGTTATATTATCAATATGAACGTGGAAGCTTTATTTACTATCCAATCCAGTGATAGCCAAGTCACGAATATTATCCATCTTTCTAAGAATATTATAGAGTCTATCTCGAATATTACAGAGTCTATCTCGATTCGGTGGGTAGGTGTAAATAACGTAACAGCTGATTTTTGAACTCCTTATTTAATTATTTAAATAAAATAAAATTATTGACATGATTTCTACAGAGAAAGAGCTCAACGATCTTTAAACAGTATGACCCTCTGTTACATGCCCCCTAGTTAAGACTGAATGTTCCAGAATTCGTCATAATAGGCCCAGAAGCCACTGTGCCTTCCTCACAGCAAAGTCCTTTTAACTCCCGTAGTGTACAAGAGGCATCACGGCGTAAACAAGATTTTACTGCAGTACTAACTGATGAAAATAAAAAGTCTCGACGTGTAGCTTCAAAGAACTAATTTAGTTCCAAAGTAATTTACTTTAAAGTTACTGTATTAATTCATTACCACAATTTTCCTTTAACTAAATAACATTATATTTACACTATTTTTATATTTTTCATAGTTTTTTTTATAGATTTTGCTTTTGATGTAATGTTTTGTTATTGTAACCACAAATTTTTTCCACTGACTAGAGAGTATATTAGTTCTTTGTTTCTCGTCAATCACGGGACCTTATATGGCAACAGTATTACCTTTCTGCTAGAGTCAGTGCTTATGTTCATATCTTGTGATTTATGTTCAGTTATTGGTTACTTCAATATTTTTTAAACAACTAATTGTATTTTTACAGTAATTTACAGAAATAAAATATTTTGTCCCTTTACCCTTTATTATATGCCTATATATCCTAAATATTGGTATAAAATCTTTTTTTTTCCTATCTTAAGTAAAATGTTTAATAACTTTTTTCATTGTCTTGAAATATTGTTTTCTCTATTCATGGCTGGCTATGGCATGGATTTTTATTTTCATTTTTATTTTTATTTTTGCAAAATTTCTGTCCAATAAACAAGATTCTTTAATTAATTTGACAGATAAACCCTTATTGTGTATTGTTTTCCTAGATTTTGACGACGAAAACAAAAAAAAATAGCTTTTTTTTAATTTTCGTACTTTGTTTTTTGTAATTAACTATTATTATCATGTTATCGCTTATATAAGTCTACACATATATAATTTAATCACTAATCAGCAATTATTGTTAACAGTGAACTATACGGGACGACGCTTGTATGCTGAGTGTGATTTGTTGTAAATTCTATATTAATATTTTTATTGTTTGTATTTGTATTTTGTTATATTTATTTTTATATTTATTCATTTAATTTTATATATGTCAGATGATCAATCTTATTATTCAGCTCATGATTCAGATGCGTCGTTTGCCTCTTATGAACTCTCGTTTCAAGATACTCCCTTACGTGATAAGCTGTGGGACACATTTAGTTCGGATAATTTATTTAATGTATGCCATATTAATGCTCAAAGCATACCGTGTAATTTTTCTGATTTTGGAGTCGCGTTTTCGGTCGATTATATACACGCCGTCCTCGTATCAGAGAGTTGGTTAAAACCGTCGCTTAGTTCTGCTTTATATGCTCTTCATAATTTTACGCTTATATTGCTTACAAAATTTTATTAGGTTCCCCTTCCACCTACTCTGCCTCTGCTGAATTTTTGTTTCTAGAAATTGACGTCATGGGTGCAAAAGCGCTTCTAGGTGTAGTATACTGTCCGCCTACCGTAGATTATCTCAGTGCACTAGTAAATACTTTCGATACTGTGGTTTCGGACACGCACACTGCATGGTCATAGGTGATTTCAATGTTGATTTACTGATAATTAATTCTCGATCTCAAAAATTTCGGTCAATCATTTAGTCAGTCGATCTCCATATATTCCCTTTACCACTAATGATACCTGGATTGACCATATAATTGTGAGTTCTCCCGATCGTGTGGTTAGATATGGTCAAATTTTGGACCTAGCTTTTCTCGTCATGATCTATTGTTCCTACTAATTAACCCCCAAATTAATTGTGATAAACTGAAGAGTGACCCAAATCTGATCGATTTAGCTCCTTTGATAGCCGCGACTGCTATAGACGACAAAATATCTTTCTTGAGCTAATCGATTCTTGATTTATATGATGTCCATGTACCTTTACACTGTGTAAGATTAAAGCGTCCTCCAGCTCCGTGGATGACTAAAGGCGTACGACTGTTAATGGCAAGAAGAGATCGTGCTTTTCACAAATTTAAAAAAATCATACTGATAATAATTGGTCTCGCTTTAAATTATTTAGAAATACTAGCAATCATATGGTACGAAATGCCAAAGGCCGATATATCGATGATAACATTATCAACTCTTCTCCAGCTGACGTGTGGAAATTTCTTAAAACACTTGGCATCAGCGATCCTGTTTCAGCAGACTGTGGTCCATCACTTTGTTTGAATGATTTAAATTTTCTCCAGTAAATATGAAAGATATAAAAAAGTTAGCGATTAAATCCAAGGCAGTGGGTGCTGACGAAGTAAGAAAATTAATGGTATAAGATATTATAAACTATGTTACGCTTTATAAGAAAAGTGAAAAAAATGTTTTATCCCGGAAATTAAAATGCATATTTAATAAATTATGCTGCGCATCGGTTGAAACTTTAAATCTACATATATACTTTCTTAAATCACGTTCATAAACCTTTCGTAAACCCCTTTGTAAATCTGATCAAACAACTCAGTATCAGTCGGATTTTGGACAATATTTTGTGAACTTAATGTTGCATACATTATGATCATATGCAATACTGATCCTTCTGTTTTTTTTTAAAGAAAAGGGAGGCAAACGAGCAGGTGGCTCACATGATATGTGATTACCGCCGCCCATGAATACCCGCAATATCAGAGGCATATCAGGTGCGACCCGCTGACGGCAGTACATTCCATAACGTGCAAGTGCGTTATTCGAAAACAGCGAAAATTCCGCGAAAAGTGAAAGTTCCGCGAAAAACGCACTGTGGTGGAATGCCAAGCATCTAAGTGGTGTTGATGAAATTTTTGACTATGCCGTAAGGTACGATGATGAAATTCAGTGGCTGGGATTAGTCCGAACAATTTCTCAGCACCCCCCGTAGTAGATCTCGTAGAAAATGCAAAGAGATGCAACACCTCTTCGCAAAGCCAGGGGATCTAGCCGATCAGATAGAACATGGTTGTCGACAAATCGAGCCGCTCTTCGTTGGATACGGTTAAATGGAAGGAGCTGACACTGGGGTGCCCCACCCAAAGATGAGAACAGTACTCTATGTGCGGCCGAACTTGCACCTTATACAGTAGTCAATTAACTCAGCCGTTACCTTGCGGAAATTCATTGTGGTGTTGTTATTGATAATTAACAATAATGCGTGCGGAATTTCCGCATGCAAATCTAAAATTATGTTACCTGGTCAGAAGAGAAGAAGTGCAGCACCCTACTTCCCAAAGATGGGTGCACTAATTCTACTGTATGCACCACCACCACTACATTCCAACCAGGCAATATATATCACCAACGACTACGCGACACGTGTTTCACCTCAAACTAAGACATTCTCAAGTGATTAGACTCTACGAGGAGCGACCGCAGAGTCCGATGTCGCTCACGCATCTGTGGAAGGGAGGGTGGTGCACTTCTTCTCTTCTGACCAGGTAACATATACCTTTTTAAATTTGCATGCGAAATTGTGCGAGGTAATTATCAATAACAACCGTAGAAAGTTGCAAGCGGTGGGTCGGCATGAAGTATTGTCGTGCTCTACTGAGCACACCAAGCTTTTAAGAGGTCAATTTGGTCTTTTTAGGGTTGAACTGGAATTAATTTAGTCGGCCCCAGTCCGAGATTTTGTCTAACAAAATCTCAACATCAGGCCCAAGTTTGTTCCGGACTTGTCGACGTGTTTCCGAGAAACATTGGTACGGCCGGTGTATGGGACATCACCAGTGCTGTCGTCTGAATATTACTAATTCCTAACAAATCATTAACATGCAGAAGAAACAGGGATGACGATAGCACACAGCCTTTTGGGTCACCAGCGTTCACAGACTTGGAGTCCGAGCATGCACCGTCAACTATGACCTTGATGCTCCAGTCTGTGAGAAAAATAGTGACCCAATTGCAAAATTTCTCGGAAAGCCCATATGATGGAAGCTTCAAGAGAAGCGCTTTGGGCCATACGCGATCAAAGGCTTTTGTTTTGTCCAAACTAACTGTCAGAGCCTCCTTTTGCTCTCTACTGCCTCCGTCCATCGATGATTTAGGTACACAAGAAGATCACTAGCTGAGGTTATTTTCGCTAGAGCTGAGATTTTGATTGAGATCGAGAGATTTTGTTGACAGATGTACATCGCGTAGCGACCCAAGAGCCGAGCTTACCCAACACTACTCTGATGACATCCCGGACGTCAGACTGAGCGAGATCAGGATGACTTTCAAACAGCGTAAGAACAACAAGGCTCGGGGTGAAGACGGATCACGGCTGAGCTTCTGAAAGCGGGTGACCTCATACATTTCTCTAGCCACTCAGCAAAAATTAAGAGAGGTTAGGTGGAGGAGGTGTTAATGCATCCACCTTATAGTCCTAACTTCGCACCTTCAGATTTCTACCTTTTTCCGTCTCTTCAGAATTCTTTAGGCAGTGTCAGATTACCATCACTGCCAAAACCAATTACCGTGGTATTTTGATCAGAAGCCCCAAAATTTCTGTAGCAATGGTCCATGTCATGTGTAAATAAAGTATATATTAAAAAAAAAATCTCAATTGTTTTTAAAAAAATAGCAAGAAACTTTTTCCCCAACCTTTTTTTATATATATACAGTTATAAATACCATTATGGATGTTGATTTTTAAAAACTCGAATATTTTCGTAACTTCAAAACCTCATAATGTAAGCGAAATTAGACAGTAAATTTCTTTTCAACCCAGATTACCGCGAAATATATTTTTCAATGAATTATAAAAGATTTTCATGTTGACAGACAAAATAAATAAATTATATATTAGATGATATATATAATCTATTTAAAATGAGTATAAACCGTGACGTAACTCCATTGTTAAAACCCATTTACATTATACTTTACCTACTGTCGGGTTTAATTAACGAGCGCCGACGAACTTACAATTCTTAAAATGTATCATTGGCTTAGTGCAACTCTTCATTTATTTTACAACGCTTACTTACTTACTTATCTTCACGCACAATCCCTGACGGGGTAGCCAGGGAGAACAGATCGCCAAGTGTCACGATCCCTACATAATTCTTTCGCTTCTTTCAGATTCATTATTTTCTTCATGCATGAACGTCTAGGTATCCGAATACTCTTGACCCTCCCCTTTTCGAGCAATTTGCTCACATGGTCTTCGAAAGTTAGTCTCGGTCAACCTCGACACCTTTTAATATTAACTTTCGCGCTATATATTTCTTCACCATTCGGTCTTCACTCATTCGCTCAACGTTCCCAAACCATCGAAGCACGCCCTTATCCATTTTTGTGACAAGGTCATCTTTCAAACCTGCCATATTGCGAATCTCTTCGTTTCGCTTTCGCATGGCATGGCCGCACATTTTACGAAGAGATCGCATCTCCACTGCATTCAACCTGCTTTTATGCTTCTTCTGGCATACCCAGGTTTCGCTGCCATATAACAAAGTCGGTACCAACACTGCGTTATGTATTGCAAGGTGTGCACTTTGCACTACGCCTTGCCTTTTGACTAACGCAGTCAGGGCACCATTGACTTTGTTCTCGGCAGCGACACGCCTGTACACATCTAAATCACATCTTCCATCCCGGCTAAACGCACTCCTCAAATATACAATTTCATTCACCTGTTCTAGACATTTCTGATTTACCCAAACTAAATTGACTTATAAGATAATTTTGATTCCGGAAGTATTGCGGGATTCGTGTGGGAGATGTCTAAAGAACAGATTTAAATTTAGCATTTGGGATCCGAAAAGAAAATATGGGTACCTTTGTAATTCAATAAATTAAATAATAAAGTAAATTTGAAGTAAATTCGATTCATAACTACTTAATACTTTTTAATTAAACTACTTATGCAATTACTTACCAATATGCCAGCTAAATCTCTGGTGTGAGTTCCCAGAGTTAAATGTACTTGACTCTGCAAACTTTAGCAACTTATCGTGTAATAATTGTCAATAATTAACGACATGCCGTAATCGCCGTGGTTGGCTAGCGGATTGGCGATCGCAGTATTAGGCACCTCACAGACACTTTGGTCCTTTACGAGACTGATGAACTTGGTCTAACATCCCAATTGATCGTTATCCCCCCATCTATCGGTAGCCACTTACATTTTAAAGGCTTTTCCCTCAGTGACCTCTTACAATGCCCATGTGAAGAAAAGGGGTGGTATATCCTTACGTTTTAACCGCAAGGCGTACACCACAATATGAACATATAAATAAATTTAAAAATACTCTGTTGCTTTACATTATATTTGAATTTAAACTTACATTTTATGAATTTCAAATTACATTATATATTTATTTGATTATTACCATGTGATTAAAATTGTATACAATGTAGAGAAAAATATTTTCTCAAATTTTTCAGAGGTAGATTAATACAGCTGAAAATGTTGAACATTTAATGAAAATTAAATGTCACTTGCAAATGACAGAAGTTTCGTGTTTTTATAACGCACAAGGTTGCCTTCAAGCAAGAGCACATTGAAAATAAGCTTAACTCGGCTTAAACTCGACTCATTAATCTTACTGAATGTTGTATACGAGAAAACACGTAAATGAAAATGTCCATTAAATGTGAACATAAATGAATGTTAAATGGTACGGAATTAAAATGAACATGTATAAAACTGCAGTAAAACAATTCGGCATATAAACGTTCGTTTTTTATAAGAAATATTTTACACGTTTTCGAGATATACACACATTTTTTTTAGATACTTTAGTTCACTGAAAACTTGCTCGTGTCGCGTATTTTAAAACAGGACACCACTTTGTGGGCTAACTGTGTATCTTGAAATAATATACTTAGGAATCGTTCCAGCTCTCGTGTACAGATAGATTTGTTTTTTTTTTCTTCTTTTTTTCATTTCCACGAATTTCCTAAATGTGGTAGGTCTGGACAAATAAGAGCTTTTGACTCACTTTTAGCCGAAGTTTATTTGGCACGACGTGACAGGTGAGCATATTATCTATATGTTATACTTGACGGTCTGAAGTAGGATGCAAGAGAAATTAAAAAGATTTCTATGGGAGGCACAGTGCGGATTAAGACCTGGAAAAGGATGCACGGATCAAATATTTTCTCTCCGCATGATCACGGAAAAGCTCCTGGCTGCTAACCAGAAGATTTTATGTGCTTTTATGGATCTTGAGAAAGCATTTGATAAGGTAGTAAGGAAGAAAATGTAGAAACTGTTGCCGGAGTATGGTGTGGATGATCTATTGTTAAGGGCTGTGCAGTAACTTTATTGTGACTGTAAAGCCTGTGTGCGGGTAGAGCATAACCTCTCACCCATGATTAGCATCCAAACGGACGTAAAACAGGGTTGTGTAATGTTTTCCTGGCTGTTCATACTGTATCTCGACAGCTGTTTACAGAAGCTGAAAGATAGCTGTCTGGGTGTGAAATTGGGTGACATTAAAGTAAATTGTCTGCTGTATGCTGATGATGCAGTCCTGCAGAAACACAGGCATTAGTCACGTGTATGAAAGAGGAATGTGAAATGAAAGGTCTCCATTTGAATGCTTATAAAACTAAGGTTCTGGCATTTGAAAGGGACGAAGAACGAACGAAGTGTGAAATATTGGTAAATCAGGAATGTCTAGATTGAAATTGTATACTTAGGGAATACTTTTAGTCGGGATGGAAGATGTGATTTAGGTGTGGACAGGCGTGTCGCTGCCGGGAACAAAGGTTTCAATTGTGTCAAAGGTGACTGTGTTAGTCAAAAGGCAAGGCGTAGAGTGCACGCCCTGCAATACATAACTCAGTTTTGTTGCTGACTTTATTATATGGCAGCGAAACCTGGGTATGCCAGGAGAAGCATAAAAGCAGGTTGAATACAGTGGAGATGCGATCTCTTAGTAAATTTCTGCGGCGTTACCATGGCCGACCGAAAGCGAAACGAAGAGATTCGCAATATGGCAGGTTTGAAAGATGACTTTATCACAAAAATTGATATGGGCGTGCTTTGATGATTCGGGCACGTTGAGCGAATGAGTGAAGGTAAGTAAGTAAGTAAATAACTCACAAAGAAGATTAAATTTATAAAATGAACAGTACAGTTTGCCAAGAGGTAACCTGTTCCAGAGAGCGACAGAAGTGACAGTAAACGAATTAGACATAAAACTAGAGCGATGTGAGGGTACAGACAAAAGTGAATTATGTGAAGAACGTAGATTAAGAGAGTGCGAGTCACCGAGGAACTGAAATTTTTGGTTTAGATAGAGAGGTGAGGAAGAGTCATATACTATTGAAAATAGAGTAGACAGAACGCGAAAATCTCTACGCTGACGTATCGTCAACCACTTTAATTGAAGTCGGAAGTTTGATACGTGGTCATATTTGCGCAGACTAAAGACAAATCGTATACAGTTATTAAGTAATCTCTCTAACTTGTTCAGTACCTCCTGGGAGATATTAGTGATACAGACATCAGTATAATCGAATAATGGAAAAATAACAGACCGAACAAGAAGGAGTTTAGTGTAAGAAGGCAGAAAGGCTTTAAGATGATAGATGGAACGAAGTATGCCTGTCACCCTGCGACATATATCTGTTACATGTCGAGTCCAGGTAAAAGATTGGTAATTATCAAACCCAAGTCCTTGACACTAGCACAGAATGGAATTACGCAGTCTTTATACTGAATCGGTGGTAATTCACACATGCTGAGTTGAGATAATAGCCGACAGCCACCGATGATGATGGCTTGGCATTTATTGGGATTTACCATTAGCCCAAAACGCTTCGACCATAGTGGATACGTCTCAGATCAGCATTTACACTTGAAATAGCAGTGCTAACATCATCATAGGTGGCATGCGACTATAACTGAAGATCGTCCGCGGAAAGGTGGTAAGAACATTGAAGATGGTTGGTGAGAAGATTAATAAACAGTGAAAAGAGGAGAGGAGATTGAATGCCGCCCTGCGGAATACCCACAGTTAAGTCAGACCATTCAGACATCTCTTGACCTGTTCTGACAGTCTGTTGGCGTCCGCGAAGGTAGGAGGAAAACCAGTCCAGTGACGAAGAAGAGAAATTAAGCCGTGAAAGTAAACTAAGTAAAAGGTCATGGTCGACACAATTAAATGCGTTGGAAAAATCTATAAGGACAAGTACAGTCAGATGCGACTGGTCCATGCCCTCTTGAGTCTTCAATTATTTTAAGTAAGGCTGTAGTAGTGCTGTGGCCTGGACGAAAGCCAGACTGAAATGTGCTTAGGAAGTTGCAATCAGAGATGAAAGAAGAGACTTGTTTATGTACTATTGACTCAAGAGCTTCAGAAAGATACGGCAGTATAGAAATAGGTCTAAAATGAGAAGGTAGCGATGGATTTATAACTTTGGCTAGTGGTAGAACAAATGCTTTGAGCCATGATTTTGGAAAAACACCAGAAGACAGTGAGAAGTTGATGATGTGAGTGAGAACTGGAGTAATTTGGTCGAGTATGAGAAGTATCATAGCTCTACTCACTTTGTCATGGCCGACTGCAGTAGAATTTATGGATATAAAAGCTTTTCGGGTATCCTCTTCTGTCACTGGACAAAGGTTAAAAGATTTACTGGATAACAGTGGCATGGAGTTTTCCTGTTGAAGTTTTGATCGAAAGACACAAAGATGAAGTGGAGGAGAAGTGACTGTTGAGGTCATTGGACGGAATACTTGAATTCTGAGAATTTGTATGTGATTTTACAAATCCCAGAGAGTTAAGGAACGAAAAGCCCTGTCCCTCCTTGCTATCGCTCTTCGCACTTCCTCGGTTATCCATGGTGCAGGTGGTCGACGTAATCTCACTGCTAGTACTGGTGCGTGCTTGTTGAATAGATCAAGAATTTGTGTTATAAAATAAGAAATTTTTGTATTAATGTCATTTACGGCCAGTAGAGGGCGCCACTCGATAACCTTGGCATAGTTACAAAGATCAATGGTGTCGAGCTTATTAAAATTACGCACGCACACAATAGTGGGTAAGCGCTTAGGAGGCTTTAATCTATATGATAACAGTAGCAAATCGTGTCTAGAAAACGCAGGAGCAGTTATTTGATCATAGTGTATAATATGATCCTTCGAACTGGCACAAATTATATCTAGCCAGGAATCTTCAGTGTCCACATTATGGTGTGTAGCGTTCAGTGGCAAAATAGAGAGATCTGCCGAGTCCATAATCGTTTTAAGCCTGCGAACCTGAGGGGTAGTCTTGAGTAGGTTAGTATTGAAATCGCCCATGATTATAATGTGCTTACTGGTTGTGCAGACCGTGTCAATAAGAGATTGAATGTCAGAGAAGTAATCTGTCAAGGGAGGGCAGTAGACTACTCCTAGCACAACTTTTGCACCCTTAACATCCACCTCTAGGAAAAGATTCTCAATTTTTTTTTTTAACATTATAAGCTATCGTTTAACTACAATCCCACCTGATGGTATGTGGCGATGTAGTTTTTGTTGGTAGGCACGCTAGCTTAGAAAGAGCCTATTCACTCTTCTCTTGAAGACACCCACATTGTAATCAGACGGAAAGACTGATGCAGGCAAATTATTCCAGTCCTTTGCTGTGCGCATTATGAACGACGAAGCAAAACGCTTCGTCCGAATGCAGGGTATATCGACAACAAAAGGATGGAGACCCGCCGCGCATCTTATTGTCCGATGATGGAAAGGGGAAGGGGGAATTAACTCATGTAATTCCTTCGCACACTCTCCAAAATGTAACCTGTAGAACACCCAGAGACTGGCCACGCGACGTCTGTGTTCGAGACTGGACAAATTGGTAGTAACCAAGTCAGGATCACCGATTAGCCGCTTGGCCCGTCCCTCCACAGAGTCCAAGGCTGCCAGTTGATATTTAGGAGCTCCAGCCCACATGTGGCAGCAGTACTCTACAGCCGACCGGACCTGAACTTTATATAGGGTCAGAAGCTGTCCCGGAGTAAAGTAACGCCGCACTTTTGCAAGAACTCCCAATCTCCTTGCAGCGGCTTTAGCCTTAGACTCAATGAACCGCCCAAAGTTAAGGTTTGACGTGATTTCGACTCCTAGTAACTGGAGGCGGTCGGTGTATTCCAGAGATACATTCTGAAATTTAGGAGCCAAGGTGAACTGGCTCCTTTTGGCGGAGAACAGACAAGCTTGCGTTTTGGAGGCATTGAATCTCACAAGATTGGTATTGCCCCAGTTGGAAACTGCCTGTAATGTAAGATTCATACGCTCTACCATGGTCTCCCGAGCAGACTGTACTTGATCCTGTCTGGACTGAATACGCGCCAGATATCTCTCCACAAGTGTGCTGTCATCTGCATACCCAAAGAGACCGGGCTCGAGCAGGTCGTTTATGTGCAGCAGAAAGAGTGTTGCGGATAGAACAGACCCTTGAGGAACTCCGGCATTAATCGCCATAGCCTCCGATGAGCAGCCGTCAATAACGACTCGCAAAGACCGTTCCCGCAAAAGTCTTCTATCCAGGCTATCAGTCCAGGGATATACCATATGAAGGAAGCTTATTGATAAGGCTAGCATGCCAGACCCTGTCAAAAGTCTTCGAGACATCGAGCGAAACCGCGAGTGCTTCACCACTGTTCTCGAGGGCCTCACCCCATAGATGTGTGACATACACAAGAAGGTCCCCAGTCGACCGATTTCGGCGAAACCCGTACTGTCGATCGCTAAGGAGATCGTTATGTTCTAGGTATGCCAAGAGGTGCGAGTTCAATATACGCTCCATTATCTTACAGAGTATGGAGGTAATTGAAATAGGTCAATAATTGACTGGGTCAACACGGCTACCTTTTTGGGCACGGGCTGCATGTTAGCAAGCTTCCAGGATTTGGGAACTATTCCAGTCTTCAAGGAGAGTCGATACAAGCGTGTCAGAACAGGAGAAAACTCAGGTGCACAGGTCTTAAGCACTATGGCTGAAATACAATCAGGTCCACTGGCTTTGTTCACGTCCAGATGTTGCAACGTTTTGAGGACCTCTTTGTTAGTAAAGTGGACCTCTGACATTGAAGTACCACAGGGAGGTAGGGAAGTTGGAACTGCGTTGCTTGTATCCAGACGTGAGTTGCTGGCAAAGAGATTCGCGAACAGTTCTGCCTTCTCTTTGCCACATGAGCCAATGTCCCGTCGGGCTTAACCAGCGGAGGCAGTGAAGGTTTACAAAAACTCGCCTCGACCGCCTTGCCAAGAGACCAAAAAGCTCTACTGCCAGATGGTTGAGCAGAGAGCTTCGTGCCAATATGCCTAATGCGTTCGAAACGAGCCTTCCGCAACACCTTTTTGTAAGTCTTGGCGGCTAGATTAAAGGCTCTCTTCTTGGATCTGACATCCGGAGTTTTACGGTTTCGAGCGTCAACCCATGAGAGGTACGCCAAATGTTTAAGCTTTTCGGCTTGGGAACATTCGGCGCTGAACCATGGGCGAACTTTGCCACCAACGGGTACATCAGCAAAAGGAATAAAATAAACATACCACGTCAGTTATAGCATCCGCGCATCTCGATGGATCTCCGGAAGAGAAGCAGACCTGCCGCCAAGGATAAGATGCAAAGAAGTGTCACATCTCATCCCAATCTGCTGACTTGTATCGCCACACTCGCCTAGTACCATGTGGGTCGAGGTCTGTTGGAGTGTAAGACGATACAGATTTCACCAGACAGTGATCAGAAGTTCCTAGTGGAGAAGCCACCTCTACCTCATATCTGTCAAGATCAGTGGTCAGCAGGAGGTCTAGATAATTGGCTGATATATACATCTGTACTCTGATGGTGATGCTGATATTATATTATAAGTGAAATCCGAGCGCAAGTAAATGGCGACACCACCCCACCCTTTCCAGTGCGTTCACAGCGTATGAGTACAAAACCAGGAAGACTATATAGCATAGAAGAAAGAGAAGGTTTACGCCAAGATTCTGATATAAGTAATGCGTGAATGTAATCAGTGTAAAAAGTGTCAAGAAGATCTGAGTAGTGAGAAGGAATACTCTGCGCATTTATGTGGCATACATTTAACGATTTTGAATGAAAAGTTTGGACCGTAAATGGTCACGTAAAGTTTCGCCAAAGGAGTTATCAGTGGCCGAAGTAATATCAAAAGAGGAGTCTCCGTCACAAGCTGAATAAAATGAGTCTTCATCTGAAGTCATTTATACAATGTGTATAATAAATACAATAAATAATAATAAAATAAGTATAAAATTTATAGAATAAGTTATAAAATTAAGTAATAATTATAATAACTTAAATAAAATAAATTCCGAATATTAAAACAAATTATACATTTGTTTACCCGCTAGACTGCCTTAATAAACTATAAAAGGATTACAGAAGGAAGAAAAAATTATAAAATACGAACACGTTTTTTTCCTCTTGATAATAACGAACACAAATAAAAATAATTATCCTAATTGGTGCAGTCGATCGGAAGTTATGCGCGTATATATTTCGGGATACATATTCTCTCTTTTTTTATACATTTCAGAAATCCATTTTTGTTTTGGCTTAATATTGGGATAATAACTATAATAATAGTCTCTAGTCGTATAGTCCTTGGTACCAGCCCTCATCCTGGTGATCAATCCGGGTGTACTAATCTGAATTCAAACAAATGCCTTGTTTTAGTACTCTATGAAAAACCTTAGTCTAATATTTATGTCGTATACTGGTTAACCCTAGGGAACTGGCCTGGTTAAAAGGCAAAATAAATAAAATTGGCCTGGGAAAAAAAACTTAACTTAAAAAGAAAAAAAAAAACTAATTAATGATCTCAAGTTGTCTAGGATGTATGACTTGAGTTGTGATCTTCTACGCCTTTTTTTTCCTACATGGCCTCTCTTAAAGGATCAATGTCATGTCAGTAAAAGTCGTGAACTACAACTGAACTGTAAGTTGTGAAAAGGAAAGCGACAACTGGTAAGGCTCTTGAAAAATACCAAATCGTAATTAAGCAGACCGGTGACGTAATGCAGCGACCAAAGAGCAAGGGATCTGGTACTGTGATAGCCAATCTGCTTACCAAGAGTCACGATTGTGGCACATCCTTCTTACGAGAAAAACATATCTCCCACAGTAGATAATGAAAGGCCATTAATTTAGAGTTTTGTTACATCGTAAGTATATACCATTTAATTTCTTCCATTGGGTGTCTTAAGTCACTACTAAGAGAAAGCCTTGATAACCATCTTCAAAAATTCTGGACCAAAATTCAGCAGCACACTATGGTACAAAAAGGCTACCACCTTTTTGGTACTTTAAATATAGTCTATTTTTTCTATATTGTTTTTGTTAGATTAGTAGAAACGGTTCTTTCTTTTCTGAACTGTCTTTTCCATGACAATCTGTAATTGTATCAAATAAATCATTACCATGTGTATCAAATTAATCTTACTTACTAATGGCCATGACTGCGTGCGGATTGGTAGTCGCGGTATCAGAAAAATTGCAACGTAGATGGTGCTGCCCGTCACCAATTTACTTTATTGTAGTTTGGTATTTTTCGAAATGTTTATCCCAAATGTATTAGTAAGTAGACTTCGCCGTCTAGCCTTTTATCTCAATCGCCTCTTACGAAACCCACAGGAATAGAGTGAGTGGTATTATTCCAACGCCAATACCCACACATCAGTTTACATATTATGTTTATTTTATTTAAGATTTAATAATAAATACTATTAATAAAAAACTTTGTCAAACATAGTTTACGTATAATAAATCACGCTATTACAGGACTGTAAAATTTTCTCATTTTCACCATATTTGCTAACCTTACTCATCCTAAAACGGAGATTAAAGTATTCACAATCTAAACGGAAATTATTTTTCAAGCTTGTACGTTTTCGATTTTGTAACTTATTTTTACGCTAGGATTACTTTTCTATTAAATTGAAAATAAACAGAAAACAACCTTTGAACATAACTTATATATACATAAATCCACTGCAGTACATCAGCCTCTCTCATAGAGAGAAGTTGCCATAGTAGTACCAGACCACTCCCACTTTAGACGCTGCTACCCATCTTCTGTCCGATAATTATGGTCTTAAATTTTTAGAGATGGTTATCCTGCTATCTATCGGTTACAGTAACGATATTTATGGCTTGATCTTTTCTTACTTAAATATGATAAGTACCTATTTGTACTATGCCTATTTGTACTTGTAGTGTTTATGACAATTAGTAATTGATTGATTTATTGTAATAGATTCTGCTATTACGTTTAATATTGTAAACATAACTGTAATATTGTTTCCATAAAATAAGATTTCTATACTTTTTAGTACAGACTGCAAAGGCTAAAATGAAAAATTTGACTATTTGTATTTCAGACCACCTTGTCAGAAACCGCTTAGCTAACCTAACCGAAGCTTTTAAGATATGATGTTAATAGCACTTTGCGTACTACGTTAAATTCACGAGATAAGGTTTACCTGATAGAGATTACTTCTCGATACTGGAGATTTTCTCGAAACAAATCGTTCACCGTAGCAGTTTCAACTATAAAGTAGATGTTAACGATAAAATATGTATTTCATACAGTAGTTACAAATTAAGTAATTTATTATATCCAAAAGAAGAGTAATTAAAAAAAATGTTTACAATTATGGAAAAACATTACAATATATGTTTGTTATGCTTTGTCTTAAAAATACAGATGTTCACATATGTATGTACAATGTTTAAATTTACATTTTTACATATTAACTAACGCAGCCACATGAAATTAACTTAAAACTAAAACTTGGTTTTATTTTTAACAGTATCAATTACGTAACTTTTAACTTTGCTAAATTTAGTAAAGTGTTAAGTTTTAACTTCCGTATTTCCCTGATACGTTAATTTAATTAACCGGCAACGATTCATGTAACCAGTTCCGCTTTCCTTCGTTGAACTCCGCCGCTGTGTGGTCAGACCCCTCAAGTATCCAATATGTTGTTAATAGACCCTCAACTCCTACTGGACCTGTTAAAGTTTTCCATGATTGAGTAAATAAATCGCCACTCTTTATATTTGCTTAGTTAAAATTTCAACCCCATCAGTAAGTAGTGCTTATAAGAATATTTTTTTATTGATATGTAACAAGTTTAGCAAAGAAAATTACTCTGTGTTTTTTTTCGACCGCAGTTAGTTTTTTAAAGCTTTTTGAATGTTTAAGTATATAAGCCGTGCAAAGATTTGTTATAAAAGAAAATAAAAAAAAATATGAAAGAAACGCCTAAGCGGTACCTGAGAAGCGTACAAAAGGGATTTAAAATATTTCAAATAATGCAGGAGGGACGCGGCGAGTCGGAGAAAAGAGTGTCGCAATGGTACGGAGGAAGGCGATTTTGAATCACGTGTAATGTAACGTTAATGGAAACCTTTCGAAAATTATGTACTGCGTACATTAGTTACGGGCAAAAATAATTTTCGTTATTTTGGATGCCTTATTTTTTTCTATTTCGGCCCAAAAGTGCCTACAGTTTGAAATCGTAACTGTTTTAGCCCATCGACGCTCATTATAATAAAAAGAAAGGTTAAAATAATAACTTCTTATATTTTTACGTAAGGTTGTTTACGTAAGTCGAAATCACAACTTCTGTTACGAACCCAAATCTAAATCCTTCAGGAAACCGGGAAGATACGTTGTGGAAAACACAAGCACTGACTACGATTCCTAAGAATTTCTTTGCAGTATTATCTGTGAAGATTTGTATAATGTAACGATTATTTTGTGAACAAAACATTATAATGACAGAAATATAATAACATTGAATCGTTGTGGGAAATTATACATTTAAATAAGTTATACTTATATTCAAATTACATGTTTAATTCTTAGATTTATATTAATGTGATAAAAATACAGAATAATAAAACTAAGTCATACGCTAATTTTAATTTTATAATAATTTTGAGTCTTTGTCAAACAAACTTGTGTTTTTTATATATTTTTCTAGTAATATTTTTAAATGTTCAATAATAAGTATTTAGCGGTACCAACTCTACAGAGAAAAACGTTAAGTCGACACAAAATAAATAATTATAAACATGAGTCTTAAGAAAGGGCTCCTTAAAAATCCGTGAATATAAAATAATTATGAATGTTTTAGGAGTTCTTACCGTTATCTGTGACTATACCTGCTAAAATCAAGTTTTTGGGGTCGCCAACCTTGTCCCACGGCCGCCATCTTGAAAATAGGGGTTGAAATGGTTTTTACGATATATCTCTTAAACTATTTATCTGATAAAAAAATTTTAACATTTTTGGTGCAAATTAAATTCTTTACCACTTTGATAGAGTAACTTTTTGTCGTAGGACTTTAAATAAAAAGTTATAAGCGAAAATCTTCAGAAATTCTAGAAAAAAATTATATTTTTCGATATAAACTCAAGCTAATATAAGTGTTACAGCGGTCCGAAGTGAGTACTATTTTTCAGTAGTCTTAACTCTACATATATTATGCGTGTGTACTTATAATACTAAACATTAAAAAATCAAAAATCAATTATTACAATTGGAAAAATGTTAAAAAATGGGGTCGGCAACTTTATCCCACGGCCGCCATCTTGAAAATAGGGGTTGAAATGGTTTTTACGATATATCTCTTAAACTATTTATCTGATAAAAAATACGTGTGTACTTATAATACTAAACATAAAAAAATCAAAAATCAATTATTACAATTGGAAAAATGTTAAAAAAATCTGGAAATGTATAGAACAACATGTTCAAATGAAATTAAGGGATGAGTCGTAAAATTGATTTCAACGTCAATAAATTGCCTTTGAATTTTTATCGGTCTGTTCAATATGTTTGTTCAAACATCGTGCTAAAGCTAAAAGATATTTTTTATTACATTTTTAATTTGATGAAAGCGGCACGTTAAAATATTAACTCAGAAATATAGTTGGTACAGCTTGACTTTACATATATCCCAGAAACATTCTAAGCTAAACAAAATAATATATGCAATTTTAGTAACAGTTAATGTGTGCCAAATTAACAGACACGCATTTATAGAAACAAGAATGTTCTATTTACTTACTTTCAATAAGAGTGTTAAGTATTGAGAATATTCTACCCACTGCCTTTTTTCCACATAGTTATGATAAAAAGTTTCCTAAATTTTATACATTATACTTTAGATTTTTGACCAAATTGTACTAGAAAACGTTCTTCGAAGTGTACGTGTACATCTTACGAGCACTGTCTTCCCAATGCGGTTTATTGTATATCCCATCAACATCTGACACCATTATCAGT
Organism: Sericinus montela; assembly: GCA_029286605.1. NCBI lineage: Eukaryota > Metazoa > Arthropoda > Insecta > Lepidoptera > Papilionidae > Sericinus > Sericinus montela. The sequence continues at coordinate 333,585 of JAGSMR010000056.1, read as the reverse complement.
AAATCGGATTACACATCAACTGCGAGTAAGGCAGAAAGACTGTCATTGTTCTTAATACCGATACCCTAAAAATAATAATTGTGTAAATGAAAAAAATGTGACGATAATTTTCAATAATCATACATATAAGTTGCTGGTCATTTAATATAAATAAATATTCATACTTTCACGCTATTCCCAATACAGAAGTAGACAGAGGTCTAGACAAGTCCTTTCGACCTAACTTCCACGAAAGACATTTGGGACAACGTGACAGATGGTGATCCTTTCGCGGTCTTATTAAAGATGCACTTATTATTTCAAGAAATGTACATTGTTATTTGCAACAGTCATTGTTGATTAAATTATTAGGTTACATATAACTTCATGATAAAACAATAAATATATACTTAAATATGTAAATAAATATAAATATCTTCACGCAATTCCCAATACAAGGGTAGACAGAGGTCAAGTCTAGACAATTAAGTTCCTTTGACCCACCTTCCACCGAAGATATTTTCGAGACAACGTGACAGGTGGTGAGCCGCCTTTATGTCCAAGCCAACGATGAAATTCGTACATAAGTTTTTGAAAAACTCATTGGTACAGCCACCTGGGGATCAAACTCGGGCCTCTCGACTCGAAATTCCGACCACCCAACCACTCGGCTATCGTGACTTTTTTTAAAAAATAATATATTATGAAGAAGAATATATACTTCTTCATAATATATCGCCGTCTTTATGTCCAAGCCATAGATGTTAATCATACATATGTTTTTGAAAAAAATTATTGGTTTAAGTCTTAGAGATCGAACTCAGGTTTCTTGTATATACGTATTATCTATGTATCAAATTATTTATGTTAAGCAAATTTAACACTATCAAAGAATGTTTCATTAATCCGTATTACTGCCTTGCCCATTCTATGGAAAACAGGTCTTGCACACCAAAATGCTGATTGTTTTTTTTTTAATATGTTAAAGCGTGATTAAAATTATCATTAATTAATTATATTAACAATACCAATTATTCATTTTACAGTTACTAATGGTTACTAAACAAAAGTTATTTTTGTTAATATAAGTGTTTTCATGTCATAATGGCCAGGTATATTAAATACGTGTGTATTTAATCAAAGTGCAGGCAAACACTGTTGAAAATGGTGCACGCTTAATTTTTTACCACTACAATAGTAGTCCCATGACAGCTAACCCTCTTTCCGGTCCCTGGTACAACAGTATCGTCGTGAATATACATAGGCGGGCTGATAGCGTCGTTTGTATTTATTATAGGCACTATATTTAAAGATATCAGCTCCGAAAGGACAGAAAAAATTTTTTCTAATCTCCTTATTGTAAAAATTTTGTTTTGTTACTAGAACCTGAAAGAATAAATGAAAAATATTACGTTTAGTAAAGTCTGTGCCAACCTTTAATTAGTAAAAATTCAGTGTGTTATTTTTGAATACGCGACGAAACAGTATTAATGCTATCCAGGGAGACTGCAAAAACATTCATTTCTTTGATAAGAATTTATTATAATTTTGATTTTGTTTTTATTTATCTTTCACGCTCAAGAAGGTGCCGTGCCGTATTTACATACATGCATCATGCATTTCACAATATTAGGAAATGCATCATGCATTTCCTAATATTGTGATAATCTTCTAGACAAATTTTAGTTATTTCAACCCACATTTCACGTTTCAGGTGGTAAGACTACCGCCTTCTTAGTGTCCAAGCCAACGAAACAATACATCTGTGATATACATATAAATATTCATGGCTCGAATACAAACATCCATTTGACGACCTCCGTAGACGAGTGGCGTAAACACTGGTTTTCAAGGTGTCGCCATCTCGATGTCCCGGGTTCGATTCCCGGTCAGGTCAATGTAGAAAAACCAATTTTTCTACATTTTATCGAGTCTAGGTATTTGTGGTGCCTTCATTGTTTCCGATTCCCATGCCTCAAGTTCTTTAGCATTTTACATTGGGATCGCAGCAATGTACGTGATGTTGTCCCAATCTATATATGTATATGTATTTATTTGTATTGATTACACAAATGTTTTTCCCTAGCGTAATTCGAAATTTAGATTCGAAGGCAGGGTTACTATTAACTGGACGATGGTATCGTCAATTCGTTAGGACTTAATACAGATAAATATTTGAGAAAGTATAACATTTCATTTTTATTGTGTGGCCAATTGTAACGTTATCTACATAAACTTAGCTCAGATTAAATCTGCCCCGATGTAAAGGACCTTCATAATTACAGCCTGATACGAATGCACGGGTGGGAGGATTCAATATCTTCCCTATTGTACGTTATTTGGGCAACCGACCGCATACTTTAACAATATTGCTACTTTATACAAAGATAATCGTTACCTTTACGACGTACATGGAATATTAACCATTATGGGGGTTTATTACTATATTACGATTAGGTCAGACTGTTATCGCAGATTTATTTCCATAGCGCGGTGTAGAAGTTCATTCATAACAGTAAAGCCGACGTTTATTATTTTTTAAAAGTACTTTTATGTAAACATTTTGGGAAGAGACGGAAGTTTGCAGAGCATAAAATACATATAAAACACGATAGACAGAATCATAAAACTTAACGCTAACAAGATTTTCTTTTCACAAAGGGTTAATTTTACGTTCTGAAATGTAGTCGGCCTTTACAAAGTATATAGAACAAAATGAAGTCTTTACCTGAGCTATTTTAACGTTGTACTGTGAGAACATTGCGTCATACATGGACATGAGTTCCGACTGCCCCACAGCAGCACACTGCAGCCTGGGGATCTAAAATGCTTCCCGCGTCCTACACAAAGTTGAAAATAAATTTCTATGTGGCAAAACCAAGAAAAGCAATTTTATTTTATATTATAATTTTTTAATACTTTTACGTAATTCACCATACAGGAGTAAGGAAAGGTGTAGACAATGACCACCTTTGGTTATGAGTTGTTGTTCACGATGGTTTTAATCACGGCCATTTTATTAATTAATTAATTAATAAAATAAATGTAACAAATATCTTCACGCAATTCCCCACTGGAGTAGACGGAAGTCTAATCTAGACAATTAAGTCCCTTTGACCCACCTTAAATCGAATATATTTTCGGGACAACGTGACAAGAGGTGAGCCCGTCGCCGTCTTTATATCCAAGCCAACGATATATTTAATTAATTTCAAAGTCAACTTTTTTTTTGTTCCATACACTACAACATTTTGTATATAATGCCATGTCAGCCGTTGTTGTTTTCTGACATATTATAACGTTAACAACAGGCTGCCATGGCGAATCGTGGCTGGGTTTAGTTAGTATAGACATAAAAGCACATGATTCCATCATAAACATTAATATACATCTCACAACTATACGTGTGCCCCTACCCTAGCGGGATTCCAACCCGCATCTTTTGGTTTCGAAGGTAGGGTCACTAAAGGTCCGGCCGTCGGTTCGCCTATTTTAAGTAAAAATAACATCGCTCAAAAATCTAATCGTGTGAAAAAAATATAACAAATAAATAATAAAATGATAGCAGCATCTGTTACAATAATACAGAATTAATTTTTTAGTATGATGATGAAATTATTATTTAATAATTCGTCAAAACAGTCATTAAATTTCCCTGTAGGACGTAAGCCTCTCTCATACGGGAGGATTTGTCGCAATCGCTACGCTTGGTGCCTGGTACCGGGATCGCCAATCTACTTGAGATTGGCGATCCCGGTACCAGGCACCTTGCGCCTTAGGTGATGCTGCTCGACACCGGTCTACTGTATTTTGGTCCAGTATTTTTCGAGATTGAAATCCAGCCATCTGTCAGTAGCCGATGGCGTTTTCAAGGCTTTTTCCTTTTTCACTTATTATGACACTCACGGGAAGAAAATGCCCCCTTATCTTAGACCAATTATTTAAATGTTTTCCACTGAAACACCGCAGCATTTATAAATTGAAACTGTCGCCTGAAACACAGGTATTTACGTAGTTTAGGGACAGTTGATGTCTGATTACCTTTACATTGTAACTTTTTTGTACCAATAAATTTATTATTATTATTATTATTAATTTTAGCTGACCAGTATGAAGTAAAACAAATAAAGTAGAAAATTTTGCTTTTCTGTCAGAACTGCAAATAATTTATTACATTTATTTGACGAAAAATTTATTACATTTATTTGACCGAACATTATTTGTGATTTATTTGCACTTTGAATTATCAAATTCATATTTTTAAAATATGCTATTTAAGAAAAAAAATTGGTTTGAATCACATAAGTACAATAATAATTGTATCTATACTTTAATATGTAATTAATATCAAAAGTTTTATAATAAAAAGTTTATAATAAATTGTTAATAAAGGTTTTAATGAGAATTGCCTATGGCAGTAACCAAGAACGTTCTTCAACAAAGGAATCTTTATATTCTTCTTTACAGCCTGTTAAGAGTCCAATGCTAAAAGAAGGCCTTTCCCATAACTTTTCACAGTGAAGAGTCCTCAGCATCCATCGACTTCTCGTCGTCATTTCATCTCGCGGGGGGTTGTCCAACACACCATTTGTGAGGTTGCCACTCGAGAACCTTTCTTACCCAACGGTTGTCAGTTCTACCAGCTATGTGGCCGCAGTTCTTGAGTTAGTTTCTGCCTTCCAAAGGCTACCGCTCCACTTGTCACCATTATACATTCTCGACCTTCGTGATGGAATTCTACTACCTTAATTAAACAACTTTAAATCAGCCACTCGCGGCTTGCGTAGCATTTTACCTTTTTTGTAGTAAAATTTTAAAATGTATCAAATTTTTTTATTAGATTCACTTAACTTGACAATACGAAACATAAATGAACATCACACATTTTCCTAATTTGAATCTGAAATTATCTTCTTTAAAATTGAAACTTTTAATGATACCAAAACCAGCCAGATAAGAAAAGTACAGCCAAAGAGATTTTATTACAAGTTCATACATATTATAATGCGAAAAGACTTATTCCCCATCCGATTATAAAAGGTATATTATTATTGTTTGTGTGCATAACGATTTCACGTATTTCCACACATGAGAAGCTCCTATAGTTCCTGTTTTTACTATATGAATTACTTGGGATACGGTAAAAGTATAATATTTTAATATAGTTTCTACGAAATATAATTTTTTGTATTTCGAAAATCCAAAATGTCATTGTCATTATGTGTTTTTTAATTAGTCACAATAGCTGAGTGGTTGGGTGGTCGGAATTTTGAGTCAATAGACCCGAGTTTAATCCCCAGGAGGTAGGCAAGTACCAAAGGGTTTTTCAAAAACTTATGTACGAATTACATCGTTAGCTTGGACATAAAGACGGCGACGGGCTCACCACCTGTCACGTTGTCCCGAAACTATCTTTGGTGGAAGGTGGGTCGAAGGGACTAAATTGTCTAGACTAGACCTCTGTCTACCCCCGTATTGGGAATTGCATGAAGATATTTTTTTTTATTATTTTTCTCAGACGCGCAGGTCTCCCTACACCGTTTTTTACTTATAACAAAAGATGTGATCCGCGAAGCAATTGAACCCGAGCCCCTCACTTTTAAAAGCCAGCAACCTGACCACAGTGTTATCACGGCTAATACATTTTATATACTAAACAGCAATCAATTGTGAGAGTGACAGGAGTCGTGCGGGTAGTTGTGAACGGTATCCGTTGTTATGTGTTTATATACTAAATAAATATAAAGCCATACTTAATACAGTTAAATTTAATTTGAAATGTAAAGCTGTGTTTCTGGACGTAATAATTTATATTTTTCTTTTCATATTTTTTATGTTGTACGTTACATTCGTCAATGTTACTAAGTTACTGTGATTGTCGTGTATAAATCTACCCTTTGAAGTGACTTTAAACAGTTAAAATAATAAGTACGGTTATTTGCACGCTATTGTTGCCACCTTTACCTAAATATAGATATGCTATGACAATAAAGCATGATATTGGAAATATTTTATAAATAAATAAAAATATTTTTAATAATTTATTTTAACGCCATCTATCGACAAACTCCTCGAATTGCTAACTATGGCTAAGTGCGGAATCTGTGGCCGTTTTCTTAATTCAGCTGATGCTGCAGTATGTTGTAGCTGCAAGATCACCCATCATCGGAGTTGTGCGGGGATATCTGAAGGAACCCGCATACCCTGCAACTGGACTTGTCGGAGTTGTAAGATCAGGAATCCACGCCAAACCAATGCACCGTCTTTATCAGCAACTCCTACTTAATCTAGGACTCATTCTATTAGTACGGCAGACACCAGGGAAACTGCCTATGCTAGCAGTGAAAGCGAAATCACACCAACTACTAAGACGGAACTGAGTGAACTTCTCACAGGAATGCGCCACCTATGTAATGAAGTAACGGCAATGAGGAACGAGTTTAAAGATCTCTATGGAAAACCTTACCGGGCGTATTGACAACATTGACGACCGCGTCTCATTACTGGAAAAAAAGTTGGATGAGACTACGAGCATAAATAATCCTCATGACTCGATTATACAAGATCTTAAATTACAGATGAACGAACGTTATCGGGAGAAGTTGCTAAACGATATTGAGATGGCAGGTATAGCTGAAGTGAAAGGTGAAAGTGTTTCACACCTAGTCCATGCGGCGGCAAGTAAACTGGGCGTCACTTTTGACGAGCGGGACATCGTGTCTGCCGATCGAGTGGGGGCTATACAACGAAATCGATTAGACGGCGAAAATGAGAGTAAAGCTTCTCCGAGGCGCATAGTGGTGCGGTTCGCGCGCCGGTCCGTGCGAGACGGCATGCTGACAGCGGCAACAGTGCGCCGTGGTGCCACCACTGAGGGCTTTGGATTGCCAGGGATGGCGCGCCGATTCTATGTAAATGAGCGACTCACCCAGTACAATCGTCAGCTTTTCGCCAACGCCCTAGAGACAGGAAAGCGTCTAAAATGGAGATTTATCTGGACGAAGTCAGGACGGATTTTCGCCCGTCGATTTCGCTTTATATATATATATATATATATATATATATATATATATATATATATATATATATATATATATATATATATATATATATATATATATATATATACTTGTACTGTATCCATCTTTGTCTAAACATATCTTTTTTAATCTTTATTTCCGCAGATATTAATGCATGTCCACTTAGCTCTGGGATATGATCAATGTTAACAGACAGAATATCAATATCAGTACAAATTTAATCTATTAAAGACGAACTATGGCTTGTGAAATGGGTGGGCTGTGAAACAAAATTTTTTAGATTAGTAGAAGACAAGAACTCATGTAATTTATTGACCTTACTATTAGATTGCGACATGTCCACATTAAAGTCTCCCAAGACAACACATTTGTCAAATGTTGAAAAAGCAGTGATGGAGCCCGTGATAGCATCCAAAAATGTGTCTAGGTCGAGCCATGGTGGTCTATATACTGTACCAATTACTAATTTCAGGGAATTAACATTTAAAGAGAGCCACATTTGCTCTACCTGTTCATTTGATACTGGATGGGGGCAAGACAATACCTTAAACCACGTTTGATGTAGAAACCTACACCGCCACCCCTTGATTTAACTAATAGTGGCCGTGGATTGTGTCTAAATGTGTATCCGGGAATCACTGGAGCATTGCTACTTTCTCCCTCCCTTAGCCAAGTTTCATTAATAGCAATGATATCCAGAAAGCAAAGCTCAACCGTAACAATAAACTCATCTCCTTTTGAACTAAAAGAACCTGCATTATATAAACCAATTTTTAGATATTTAGTTTTAATCAGGGAGATATATTAAGTAGACTATACAGTGACGCATCCCATTCAAAACTTGTATATCATTAATATTAATTTGAGTAAATTGTTTGTGATAATGTATATAGCTAACAAAATAACACAGGTAAGTATGACTTATCGATTTGAGTAATACTGCTTATAAAGTAATTAACCAAAGTTGAGATTTGATTAAGCTTAATTGTTAATATATATATATATATATATATATATATATATATATATATATATATATATATATATATATATATATATATATATATATATATATATATATATATATATATATATATATATATGTATATATATATATATATATATACATATATATATATATATATATATATATATATATATATATATATATATATATATATATATATATATATATATATATATATATATATATATATATATATATATATATATATATATGTATATATATATATATTTCACAGCCCACCCATTTCACAAGCCATAGTTCGTCTTTAATAGATTAAATTTGTACTGATATTGATATTCTGTCTGTTAACATTGATCATATCCCAGAGCTAAGTGGACATGCATTAATATCTGCGGAAATAAAGATTAAAAAAGATATGTTTAGACAAAGATGGATACAGTGTAGACACCTTAGAAATATTGTTTTGGATAACTTTAACAAAGATTTAGTTTTAATCGACTGGGGGTGGTCCCCCAGTAAGTACCGTAAATGATGTAAGTACCGTAAATGATGTAAATACCGTAAATGAAATGGTTCAAATGTTCAGTGATTATATTTACAAGCTTTTTGAATGGCATGCCCCCCTAATAAAAGTTTGAAATAGTAAGTGGTTCCATAGTTATCTTTCTGATCGGCAACAACTGGTCGAACTATACAAGTCAGATGGTACAAGTACATTGCAATCTAATTCTCAACTTGTTCCCAGAGGTATCCCACAGGGCTCCATACTAGGGCCTCTCAAATCAAATCAAATCAAATCATTTATTCATCGACATAAGAACATACATTCGTTTATCGATCGTCATTTTCAATCTACCACCGTTTCGTAATGAGGTTCCTCTAACGGAGAAGAAACAGGCAAAAGAAACTCCGTAGGTATCCTCTTTTTTGGTCAATATTTTTAACAATATAATGCTTTATACAAATATAATGTGATATTTTCTAGAAATAGCTTGGGAGCGATCACCTCATTCCCAGGTTTTACTGTCATTAATATATTCATTTATATTATAATAACCCTTCCTATAAAGCTTTTCTTTAATAAATTTCTTAAACCTGTTAATAGACAGGCTTTGCATATTTACCGGGACTTTGTTGTAGAAGCGCATACACCGGCCTATGAACGAGTTACTTACTCTATGGAGTCTAGTAACCGGTATTACAAGCTCGTGTTTGTTCCTAGTATTTACATTATATACATCAGAAGTCTTGCTAAAAGTATTAATGTTTTTATGCACATACATTAAATTTTCATATATGTATTGAGAGGCCAGTGTTAAAATATTAATTTCTTTAAATTTCTCTCTAAGAGTTGCTCGGGAATCCAGACGATATACAGGTCGTATGGCCCTCTTTTGTAAAACAAATACTGTTTCTACGTCAGCTGCATGACCCCATAGCGCAATACCATATGACATTATGGTATGGAAGTAACTAAAATAAACAAGTCTAGCCGTTTGTACATACGTTAAAAGCCTTATTTTTCTTACAGCATATGCTGCAGAGCTTAACCTACTCGCAAGGTGGGATATATGGGGTCCCATTATGGGATATAGCCTCGCATCAAGTGTTATTCAGGTGCACAAAACAGCCGTATCCACAAAGCTCAACTCTCCCCCATTTATTAGTACATTGGTATCACCCAACTGTTTAGCATCGCAAAGTGGTCAAAATTTAATTCACTGGTTTTCCATCCATCTAAGACGAAATATATTGTGTTAGGCTCAAGAAACCAAATTGAAAAAATAGTTAATATTAAACCCCAAGTTGGTCTACTGGGAGAAACTATTCAGAGGGTAGATGAGGTATGAAATCTCGGTCTTAAAATGGACAGTTTACTTAAATTTGAGAGTTGTGTAGTAGATATTGTGCGTGCCTGTTTCTATAGGTTAAAAATATTGTACAAAATACGTGATTACCTATGTATGAACTTGAGAGTGTCCATTTGTGAATCTTTAGTATTATGTAAGTTAAATTATTGTATTGCTGTGTATGGCCCTTGCCTTTTCGCTAAAACGATGAAGCTCCTTCAACGTGTGCAGAATGCTTGTGCACGTTATTGCTTCAACATTCCTCCTAAAGCACATGTCTCTTCCTATCTAAACAAAGCTAAATTGCTCTATGTTTCTTTAAGGTTGAAGCTACAATTTGCCACCTTACTATTTGGAGTTCTTACTTACTATTTTAGTTCTTAACGAACAAAATTCCAGAGTATCTATACAGAAAAATCACATGGTCTAATGAGCATAACACCCATTGTACACGTGGTTCACATTTTCTTCTAACTGTTCCAAAACATGTCACAACTGCATTTCGCGGTAGTTCTAGCAACTAAATGCTGGAATAATTTACCGGCACCCCTACGTCAAATTCAATCCAAGGTCTATTTTAAAATACGTTATAAGTCATATCTTTTGGATATAAAACCGTAACAACACATGGCTGCATTTTATGCTTTGCTGAGATGCAACTGTGACAGTGTGAGTGTTCTGTGTGCAAACATTACTTTGATATGGCGAGGGTAATGTACAGAGTAATCTAAGCAGTAAATACTATATAAATAATACGTTTACATTGTACTAGGGTAGTAGTACTAGGTAGTTACTAGGGTAAGTGAACCCAATTTTACGATCAATTTTTTTATTCTTTTAACTGCATTTAACATCGGCTTAGTTTATAAAGTTTTAATATTTAAATTATTGTTGTATACCTTAGTTTTTATGTTAATGCTACACTTTTTTACTAAAAATATTACTGCTCGACAGCTGCCCGTAGGACTTTCTGTCAATGGTGCAGGCAGAATATCAGCGCTGCGGCTTTTTGGCTGTAGCAACATGCTGAGTCGGCCACCTTTTTGTGGCCGCGATGCAAAAGAGTTTGTATTAGTTATGTATTAATTTTGATTTTTTTTCAATTCCCGAGAAAATAAAAGGAATGGATACCACACCGCAATAGTATTTTGTAACTTTGTACTATCGTAGCATCCTTAATGGCAAAATAAAAAGAGCATGTACCAATCAGGATGCGTGGCAGAACGGAATGAGATGACACACAAAATGCAGAATGTGTTAAAAGAATATATTTTTAAGGTAAAAGAATATATTTTTATCTTGAAACCATCGGGGTAACACAAATCTTTTGATATGTTTAAATTATGCAAAGTAAGAGTGAAAATATAGGTAAAGTATGGACATTTAGGTGACTTAGTATAAAGTTTTAAAATTATTGTTTTATTTGGGACTTAATTGCCTAGACCTCTGTCTACCCCACTATTGGGAATGGCGTGAAGTTATATATTTTTTTAAAACTTTTGAGTCGTATTTTTTCTTTACCATTCGGCTTCGAAAAAAAGGTTTGGTAGTTACTAAATTAAAAAAAAACATAGCTAGAGACCAATTACAAAATATTTTATGATTATTTTTTTTATCTTCCTAAACGCCTTAACAAACATTTTCAGATTGAAATTCTTATAAGATAAAACATTGGCACAACAAATAACATGGTTAAGAATCTTAAAGCAATTAGTTAATGGAGAGCTAAGAATGTTAAGTCGCAATGTGTCTTCATATAAAAAGGTTAATTTAAGTAAATATAATTTTCAGTATACTCCGACCTGTGTAATGGAACATTTCTGTAGACTTTGCGCTGAATACATTAATGCACTACGGGAACCTAATTCTGTAATAAAAAAAGACGTAGGAAATATATGGTAAGAAACGAAAACCAACCTAAATAGATATAACACACGTTAAACCATAAAAAGAGAAAGGTACACTCTCGAAAAAATATATTCTAGTAAAACTTATTCACTCCTGAAGACAGAAACTTTGTTTTCTATACTGACCCGTTCGCGAATCGAATCCCGGATCGCAGTGCTGGCGACACTTTTAAAACCGTTGCTAGTGCTTCGTAACCATCGCTTGGATACCCACGGTGAATCATGACGAACCTACACGGCCGGCCTGCTTTGCGGGCAATTGCGGGCTCGAAAAGGGTGCTGGACTTGTTCTGACCACTTCGGATGCGTGTTGGTGGGCTGTGTGAGGAAGTATTTGCGTCGTTGCGTTCGCACTACTCGCTGTGCCCTCCAAAGCCGTATAATAATAATAAAAAATAATAATAATTACAACCATAGATGAGAACAACATCACATACATTGCTCTGATCCTCAAGTTTGCAGCTTAACTATTTGTAATATGGAATCAGAAACAACGTAGATACCACAAACACCCAGACACGACAAAATGTAAATGTGAAACAGCGCAGATGGCGTCGCGGATTTATGCGAAAAAGTTCCCGTGAACCTGCTAACATGTGGCGATGGCGGAACACCGTGGGGTTTTAGTAGGTGTGGGCCCGACATCACTTTAGCCCCGGGTGGACCCATACGTAAGGAGTAAGTTCCCCACGAATAAAAAATACCGCTTTGTGTTGACTAGTAGTTGTATTATTTACCGACAGTTAAAAATTTTTTTTTTTCAATATGAGACTCATATTTCCTTTTATTAAGGGTGGAAGAAAAAAATTCAACAATCCACCGCTACTGCAGATCTTAAGTATCTACAAGTAAATAAATAAATGAATACTTATAGAATGAATACTTAATAGTGATAATATCAAATACATTGCCCTGATCTTAAGGTAAATAGCTAATGCACTTGTGTTATCGAACTGGAAACAGCGAATGTATCACAAACACCCAGACCCTGGAGTCTGAACATGGTATTGGTAAGTTGGAATTGGGCGCCAAGCGATAGTAGAAGTTGTCCGTTGCTATTAATATTCCCTACACCATGTCTTCCCAAGACCTTCGGCCAAGCTTCAAAGTCACGTTCGACTCGCGTTAAAGTCAAAAGAACCTGCTCTGTAGGTGGAATCATGGCATACGTGACTTACTCCATGGTTACATAGGCATATATACTGATGACATTTAGGTGATTGTCATTGGCCAGGTGTAAATACAACGTGGTAACGCGGTCCGAGGACACTCCTCTAGTTTTCGTACAATGTCAATATTAACAGTGGTAGAGCCACGCATCAGCTTTTGTTGTTGCATGAATGGGCCGGCTCGACCGGGGAATTACCACGTCCTCACAGAATACCGGTGTGAAATAGAAGTCTAACAAACTTTGGCGTTTCGTCTGGTGTGCGCGGGTAACCGGAGCCCCCCCTTCCCCAACTCTGGGGGCACTCTAAGGCTGGCAACGCATCTGCTATGCCTCTGGTATTGCGGGTGTTCATGGGCGGCGGTAATCACTTGACATCACTTTTCCATAAAAAAAAGGCATTTTTCATCGCGAAACCGACACCACCCCCTAGGCTCTGACTACGGGGTTCTTTCCTAAAGAAAGTATACCCGCCCAGTCGTTCCATCCTCTCCCCCTCGTCAGCCAGGGGCGTTTCACTGAGAGCAGCGATATCCACACCGTAGCGTTGGATTTCTCGGGACACGAGAATAGTTTTACGAAAAGGGCACATGTTGTTCTCACGATCAATGAGGGTACGCACGTTCCATGCAGCAAACGTCATATTTTAAGTTTTTAAGACACTCAGTCTATTCTTTTGTATCCTTCGACCGCGTAAAAGTTGATGAAGAAACAGCCGCGATTATTACCTCTATGATATGATATGGCTAAGCTTTTTTAGGACAGCTTTTCTAGTCCCCTCCCCGGATTGGGGAAAGTAGGACGTCTGTAAATAGAGCTGCTTTGTCACTCAGGATGCTGCCGAATAACAATGTCCACTCTCCATGAGCCGCCAGCGTACAGGCATCAGACAAAGCCTGGATGCATCACACACATACCTCTCTACCTCTGCCCATCGCCACTGGACTTTAATAGTAATCGGATACCGTGTCAATAGCCAAGTCATTTGAGCAGGAGATATTAGTGCACGACACATTAAAAATGTCAGTGTTACCTGCCACCCTGAATCCAATGGGATGGGGGACCGCTACACTCGGAGAGAGGTAGGGACGTGGACCTCTAATGCCGATATAAGCTGCTATATTAGCAGATCTTGTTACTGGCCGGGACTGCCAGTTGGTGTTGGCGGGAGGCTTCCGCCTTATTGGGTGGTTGTGAGGGAAGAGTGTAATAGGATACTACTGTTATAGGAGATCAGGGTCATGACAGCAGAAGCTAGAGCAGTTCGGGGTCGCATCCCCGTAGTGATTCCTACAATACCGGAAAAACAGCTGAAGGAAGCACCCTCTAAATGCATTGTACGTCTTCAAATATGCACTATTTTTATACAGGCGTTAGCTTTATATACAAAAAAAATAGTTTAAAAAAACTTTTTATAGAAAACCAAACTAAAAATAGAAAATTTTTTTAGTGTTTAAACTTTCAATAAATATAAATTAAAAATATTGTAAACAAAAAAAATATTATAGTCACGATAGCCGAGTTATTGGGTGGTCGGAATTTCGAGTCGAGAGACCCGAGTTCGATCCCCAGGTGGCAGTACCAATGAGTTTTTCAAAAAAACTTATGTACGAACTTCATCGTTGGCTTGGACATAAAGACGGCGACGGGCTCACCACCTGTCACGTTGTCCCGAAAATATCTTCGGTGGAAGATGGGTCAAACGGACTTGGCCTCTGTCTACCCCTGTATTGGGAATTGCGTAAATATATTTTTTTGATATTTTATTTATATTATTTTATTTAAAAAAAAGCGTGGGGTGCTTTTTAGGATCAATCTACTCATATCTGTCAATAAAATATTTGTAACTATTGACACCATGCTGCATTGATATTTTAGTCGATTACAATAAAATTTTAATGGTCATTAATGACAAATATTATGGCACCATTTATATCACCTCCAGGTATTATATAGTAAACCAGGTTAACGCACCAGTCGAAAATTCAGTAAAATTTTCGTTTTGTAAATTTGTGATGATTTTAATTACATGTGATAGATTACAAATGTGTGAACAAAAAATTTGGTATAATATTTGGTACAAGTGTAGTGTTGTTCAGTCAGCTGAGTGGTTGAATGAAGTGAAAATGAATGAGAAAGCAACGTAATTCAGAGTGATTATTGTGTGTTAGATTTTTATTACAGTGTCAGCTCCTTCCATTTGACCGTATCCAAAGAAGAGCGGCTCGAACTGTCGACGACCATACTCTATACGATCGGCTAGATCCCCTGACTTTGTGAAGAGATGTTGCATCTCTTTGCATTTTCTACAAGATTTACTACGGGGAGTGCTCCAAAAAATTGTTCGGATTAATATCTGCCGCTGAATTTCACCGTCGTACCTTACGGCATAGTCAAAAATTTCATCAACACCATCTTGATGCTTGACATTCCACCACAGTGTGCTTCTCGCGGAATTTTTTGCCACGCACTTGCACTTACGACTGATACGACTTAGGAACCTTCAAGAAAAGAGCCTATACCTTTCTCAAAGGCTGGCAACGCATCTGCTATTCCTCCGGTATTGCAGATGTTCATGGGCGGCGGTAATCACTTACCATCACATGTGCCACCTGTTCGTTTGCCTCCCTTTTCTATAAAAAAATATTGCCCAGATAATCTGGAAGAAAGAAATCTGATCTTATTTCTGATGCGTCGGAAATGCCCGGGACCCCGCTAGAATCGCGGAGGAACGGTCAAAAGCCACCTCAACTGTAGAAGGAAAAGAGAGCGGTGCATAGGCAACTACGCAAACACAAGGAGTGTAAGCGTAGTTGCCTCCAGTCAACCAACGCGAATGGGCTGACCAAGCCCACTTAGAGCGATCATAAAGTTATTCCGGCCATGTTCCTCATGTGTGTCCAAGCCACGGTTACTCCCCAATGCCACAACAAGGCGGGCACCAGGTTGGCGGGCGTTTCAGTGCCCAAGCTACCGATATTATATACTGTTAAATATGTGAGACGGAGACAAGTGAAACGCTAGCTAGTCGAGAACGCACTGCATTTATTTGTAGGTAACACACAGGTTAAACGGTTACAGATATTTTTTTACTTATACCTACATTACATCTCCTCCCCTTAAATCTACATACATTAATGTTTACACATACATAGAGAGTTATACATCTATTGAAACGAAAGGTTTATAATTAACCCTAGGAATGGGACGTAATATTCTTCCCGTCGCCTCCGGCTCAATGTCTGCGATTGACTATCAGGTGGTTCTTCGCTTTCTGACCTTGACATTAGTGGTATCCCGGTCAAGTTTTCTGCAGCTTCTAATGATGCTGGATTATGTACACTTCCCCTCTCATCAGTTTGTTCCTCGCCTGAAGGTGCTGGCTGCAGTATAGTGCTTGGAGAATTTGGCACAGATGAACTGGTGTTGTTGTTATCCGTTGGCAAATCAAACAAATTGACAGTACTTTATTTGTCATATCGATTTACATTATGTCGTATAGATAAAAAGTCACGATAGACGAGTGGTCAGAATTTCGAGTCAAGAGACCCGAGTTCGATCCCCAGGTGGCAGGCACGTACTAATGGGTTTTTCAAAAACTTATGTACGAATAACATCGTTGGCTTGGACATAAAGACGGCGATAGGCTCATCACCTGTCACGTTGTCCTGAAAATATCTTCGGTGGAAGGTGGGTCGAAGGGACTTTACTGTCTAGACTAGACCTCTGTCTACCCCTGTATTGGGAATTACGTGAAGATGTTTATTTATATTTATATAGAAAACATTTGACCGACCCTTTTCAGCTCAATTAAAAAGAAAAAATAACATGAAACCCGAGAAAAATTATATGAAAAATGAAACCAAAGCCCTAATAGAAGAAAGAAGACAGCTTTTAAAAAAGAAAAAAGACAAACCCAATTTAAGAGCTATTTCAAAAGTAAGTAAAAAAATAAGTCAAAATATTAAGAAGGCCAGAGCTAAAAGCAGAATAGATACACTCAAAACGCACACAAAAAAGTCAGGCGGAGTAAAAAAAGCTTTTAAAGAACTGGTTGAGTCAAAAAAATGGATACCAACTATTATGAACAAAACAGGTAAGCAAGAGACTATAATAAAAAGCATAATTGAAATTGCAACGGACTTTTACAGCACACTCTACGCAGCAGAAGCAAATCCCCCAGTATCCAACCACGAATTTAGAAGATGATGAATTAGACGATATTCCAGTTTTTACACAATCAGAAATCGAAAAGGCTGTACAAAGTTTAAAGAGCATTAAGTCACCTGGACGTGATCATATAACAAACGAAATGATAAAAATTTCAATCAACTCATCTGAAAACTTAAGAAAACTCACAAACATATATAATACCATCTTAAGAACGGAATCTATACCATCTCAGTGGACAAAAAGTACAATTATACTTCTACACAAGAAAGGGGAGCGGGATGACATTGAAAATTATAGACCAATTATTTTGTTATCTAATATATACAAAGTATTTTCTAAATTGATTTTACACAGACTTACAGTGATATTGGTTAAACAACAGCCAATCGAACAAACTGGCTTCAGAGCAGGATTCTCAACCATTGATCATATACATGTATTAAAACAGTTAATAGAAAAAACCCAAGAAAACAATAAAAGAGTGTTCATTGCATTTGTGGATTAAAGTAAGGCGTTCGATTCCATTAAGCACGAGTTCCTCTGGAAGGTTCGTACTCAGCAAGGAGTCCCCAAGAAATACATACGTATAATCGAAAATATATACAAGAACAGCACGGCACAAATAAAACTAGAAACAATGAGCGAAGAGTTCCCCATAGCAAGAGGCGTACGACAAGGAGACCCTTTGTCCCCAAAACTTTTTCCTGCAATTTTAGCCAGTGTATTTAGGACCATAGAATGGGAACATGTCGGTATAAATATTAACGGGGAACAGCTGAATCACTTGAGATTCGCAGATGACTTAGTTTTAATTGCTGACAGCGCTACTACACTGCGATGTATGCAGCAACAGTTAACGGAAGCAAGTAGAACAGCAGATCTTAACATTCACAAATCAAAAACAAAAATAATGACAAACAAGGAAGAAATATCTATAATAGTAGATAACGAAAGCATTGACTACGTAAAAAGCTACATATACCTGGGACAATTAATATCATTCAGAGACCAAACGGACATGGGAATCGAAAGAAGAGTTGCTTGTGCATGGAAAATATATTGGTCACTAAAGGAGATACTTAAACGCAAATATTTTTCCATGGCTGCTAAGAGAAAAGTGCTCAACTTGTGTGTCTTACCTTGTCTGACGTATGGAAGCCAAACGTGGGCACTAAATCAAAAACAACTTTTAAAACTGAAATCATGTCAGCGGGAAATGTAAAGAAGCATGATAGGGGTCACTAAAAAAGATCGATTAAGAGCAGACGAAATACGTTCCAGAACCAATGTAGAAGACGTAATAAACAAGGTAAGAAAGTTGAAATGGAGACATATTACGAGAGATAGTAAGGTAAATGGACAAAAAATAATAACGGAGGGGCAACCACGCGATGGCAAAAGGAAAAGGGAAAGACAAGCAAGGAGATGGATAGATGACATAAGAAAAATTCGAGGCGCTACCTAGCCTAGAAAAGCAAGAGATAAAAACGAGTGGAAGAAGCTGGAAGAGGCCTATGTGTCACAAGACCGCGAATCGATGTTTTAGATTTAAGCTATTTTTTTTAATGTTAATTTATAATTATTACAAAGCGTTTAGTTATTTAGCAATAAAAGGCTTATAAATAAGATAAACATTACACTCTTTTGCAATAAATGGTTTTCATTGATTTTTGTGTTGTTTCGATTCTTTTATAATATATATTTTTCTGCCTATTTTTTTAAAACCATAGCTGATTATGGCTAACCACTTTAGCACGAGTATTAGACAAGGACTGCATAATCAGCATACAGCAGATTACTTTAATGTCACCCAATTTCACACAAAACAACTACCTTTCAGCTTCTGTAAACAACTGTCGAGATACACGTTGAACAGCCAGGAAGATATGACACAACCCTGTTTTACGCCCGTTTGGATACTAAACATGGGTGACAGGTCATGCTCTACCCGCACACAGGATTTACAGTCACAGTACAGTGACTGCACAGACCTTAGCAATGGACCATCCACACCGGCGACAGTTTCCACATTTTCTTCCTTACTACCTTATCAAATGCTTTCTCAAGATCCACAAAAGCACAGAAAATCTTCTGGTTAGTAGCCAGAGACTCCGTGATCATGCGAACAGAAAATTGAAAAACATTTGATCAGTGCATCCTCTTCCAGGTCTAAATCCGCATTGCACCTCCTATAGAAATCTTTCCGATTTCTCTTGCATCCTACGTGTCAAAACCTTCGTGTAAACTTTAATTGCTAAACTGGTCAAGCTGATTGCCCGACAGCACCCGCAGTCATAATGTGAACCTTTACCTTTATATAAAGGCACAATGACCGCGGATCGCTAATCATCCGGGACAGCCCCATCCGCCAGCACAAATTGCACAGCAGATGAAAGCTGTCCTAGACGCAAGGGCCCTTACTTGACCATTTCAGCAGTAACTCTGCCTAGTCTCGCAGCCTTACCACATTTAAAACTTCGAATCGCACATTCAATCTCTTTCATACCGATGACCTCAGTGTTACCGAGGTCCGAGTCTGGCGTACCAGTCACGGCGTCACCCCCGGAACCCTCACTAAGATCATCAGTTCGTCACTAGCGAGAACACGAGCCGCATGTGTCGAGTGCGCGAGAGTTTTAAATAAATACCCTCAAAATGAACAAGTGCGAAAGATGTTCAAAAAATGTTACGAAAAAAAGCCCCGGTATTGAGTGCAGCAAATGTGAAAAAGTTGTACATTGTAGTACTCAATGTACAGGACTCACGATTAAACAATTGGCTGCTCTCCAGGCTACGGAAAATCTTGAGTGGACCTGTCTGAGTGTAATAAATCTTCTCCCAGACGCACATCGTTTATAATTCCGAGTGATGAAGATAAAGAAGATATGAGTGATTCTGCACGGATTGACGTTAAAAAGCTGGCTAAAGCCATATCGAAGGAAGTGGAGACAGCAATGAAGAGAGAAATGAAAGACATCTGTCATTCTATTCAATATCATACAGATAGGCTTGAGGAAGTAGCTGAAACTGTGGATGCCTGTAAACAATTGATAAAAGAACTACAGCGTAAGAATGTCGAACTTAATAATAAAAATAAAAATCTAGAAACCAGAGTTGCTGCACTTGAACAAAGATTAAATGAACAAGATCAAAAAAGGTTATCATCCTGCATTGAAGTCGTTAATGTGCCTCAGGTAGACAATGAAAATGTTACAGATATTGCAAATAATATTGCTTGCAAACTAAAGATGCTAAGCAGCGACATTCTTAACGTAAAGCGAAACACGGGGAGAAAGGACCGGCCCGGTTCAATCACTGTCGAAATGAAAGAAGAAAACATAAGAGATATGTGGCTATCGGAAGCTAAAAATAAAAGGCTAAAGGTGAAAGACATAATTACGAATGTTTCAAGAATATCTGAGGACATACCAGTGTTCATTCGGGAAGCACTTACGTCTCACAACAAAATGCTTCTCTGGAATGCAAAAAATGAACTTAAGAATACGTTTAAGTTTGTGTGGTGTAAAAGAGGTATAGTGTTGGCCCGAAAGGAGGAGAAAGACAAAGGGAGGATATAAACTGTTTTTTAAAATATGTACCACAAAAAAGGTCAATCTACTTTGCATGCATATTAACATAAGATCTACCGTTAAAAATTTTTCTACCCTAGAACATTATATATTTTATTGTAAAAAAAATATTGATGTAGTTATTTTGACGGAAGCTAATCTAACAGATACATTATGTAGTATGTTTATGATAAATGGCTACACAATGCACACACAGTTGCGCAAATCGCGTAAAGGGGGGAGGTATTATTATGTATGTCCACAACAAACACAAAACTACATTAATTAAAATCAACACGATTAATTTTGAAAGCCTAATGATTACGATAAAAACACAATCCAGTTATTGTGCAACACTGTGTGCAGTGTATCGTCCACCTAATAGCCCTAGATATCTATTTGTAAAAGAGTTAAAACGTATCATCAAAACAGTTGATAAAGACACAGATATATTCATTGTAGGAGACACTAACATAGACACCAAATTAGATAATCCTGTAAAACATCAATATACAAGTATGCTGTCAAGCTATGGTCTTGAGTGTGGGATCTTGGACTTTACACGTATTGAAATTAAAGCTTCAAAATTAACAAAGTCTTGTATCGATCATATTTTGCACTCAAGAACTGTTTACAGCCGCCTTAGGTATTGTACTGGCTGATCACCGTGCGGTGGTACTCGCTTGCGTTAGTCAAACAACACAGATACAGGATGATAATTTGCAATTTAAAACTGTATATGAAAATAACAAACTGCAATTATTGTTGAACAATATCGACTGGCAGCCTATAAAAAATCTGTACTGTCCTATTAAAATATACGAATTTATTAAAAATGCTGTACAAAATTGTTATAAACAATCTCAAATAAAAATAAAAATTAAGAGTGTATCAAATAGGGATAAAAATAAATGGATAAATAATAAAATTATAAAATCTTGCCTCTATAAAGATAAATTATTTAATGATTGGAAAAATGATAGCAACAATAAAATAAAACGATTAAAATACAATAAAGCTAGGAATCACGCTAATAAGCTAATAGAAAAATAAAAAAATTTGTTCTTGATAACCAACATAAATCAAAATAAATCTAATCTTCAAAACTTATGGAATGTTTTAAACAATATGACAGGAAGGGTTAAGAAATCAATTGACGATATTATTCTGAACAACTTTGAAAACAGTAGAACAAACTTAGTACAGATAGCTAATAATTTTGCAGATGAATTTAAAAACAGTGTTCATAATACATTGACTAACTGCAGAACTCCGTTACTTCAAAAATTTTCATACCGTAGGCCGGTAAATTTAATATTTAGATTTCAGAAAGTAAGTACATATACAATAAATAAAATAATAAAATCACTAGATAACAACAAGTCTCCCGGAATAGATAATATTCATGCACGTGACCTAAAAATCATTAGACATGAAATTGCACCAGCTATAGCCAAATTAACAAATACCAGTATAACAACTGGAATATATCCTGATGATTCGAAAACTGGAATAGTAAGGCCAATTTTCAAAAAAGGAAACCTTAAGGAGTATGGAAATTATCGTCCCATAACCATATTACCCACCTTAGACAAAATAATTGAAAAATGTCTGTCAAATCAATTTCTAAAATTCTATGATTCTAATAACATTCTAAATGATAAGCAATACGGATTTCAACCACACAAAAGCTTCTGAGCAACTTTACTAATTCGATGAACAAACATTTGCATAGTAAAAAACACATCGTAGTAGTATTTTTTGACTTTAGCAAAGCGTTTGATACACTCCAACACGAGACATTGATTGAATCACTGGACGAATCGGGAATTAGAGGACCTGTCCAGAAATGGTGTAAAATTATCTGGAAAATAGACGTTTTAAAGTTAAGATCGCTGAAAATTGGAGTTATGAAAAGACTGTAACTGAAGGAACTGCACATGGATCAGTACTCGGACCTTTACACTACTTAACATATGTTAATAGTTTAATAAATTTAATTGACAGCTGTGAAATTTATCAGTTTGCCGACGACACGTGCCTAGTAGCGGCTGATGCCGATCTTGAGTCACATTTATACGTTTGCAAAAGATTTTACATCTCTTATTAAGTGGTCTCACGATGTTGGTTTAGTTTTAAACGATAAAAAAACTAAAATAATGTATATCAGCTCTTCTCATAACCGTGCTAAAACAGTGCCTAATCTCATAGCACACTCACACTCATGCTTACATTCATGTCAAATAAAATCTATGTGCTATTGTCCGTCAATAGTTTATACGGACAACCATAGGTACCTAGGTCTCATAATTGATAGCCGACTAAATTGGAAAAAGCATATAAGTAACGTCTGTGACCGGCTAAAATCAATTCTGACAAAATTTGTACTAATTAAAAACAAAATTGACTTTCCAATTAAATTATTATTATATAAAGCTTTAGTTGAATCAATAACTTCGTGCGGTTTGAGTAGCTATAGATTCACATTCAAAACATACATAGAAAAAATTTTTCAACTTCAATTATTGAAGGTTTCTAAAGATAATCGTCCCTCCTAAAGTAAAAAGTAAATATAAAAATAACTACCATATGTTGTTCGCGTATTGTAAAATAATCCTAGTCCATGACAAAATCAAATATGTGCTCTTAAAAGAACAGTTTTTTAACAAAGACCTGCAAACTCTAATATCACATAGCAAAGGTACTCGCGCTATCTCTAATAAAAAATTATATGTGCCTGTGTATAATAAGAATAACTATGGAAAACGCACACTCGAATTTATGATTCCAAAATTAATAAACGATTTACCACCCGCATTACGTAACGAAATAAACCCAAACAACATCAAATCTAAATTAACTAACTACTACTTAGCTTTGCTACATGATAATTATATGAAATAATTGATAACAATGTTGACACACCCTTAGGACACTCGAACGCATTTGTTTCTTTTTCTTTTTTTATGTGCTCGTCATTGTTATAACGACAAAAAAATTTGCACCTAATCGACCCTCACTAAAAATTCCTATATCATGTTCGTAATTATTAATGTAAACTATCTGGTTTATAATAAGTAAACTGCTAAATAATGTTATCTGTATGGACGAACTCCATTGTACAAAAAAAACCACTTAGTTTTATAGTACAGTGTATTGTTGTTTTCATTTGTAATTTGTTTTTAATTTTTTTTTCTGAATATAAAAAAAACACACGCATACATTTCTCTATAAAATTCGCTCAATCGCTGCATGACGTCCGATTTTTCTGAGAGGACGTCATTGGTTCTCAAAAGCACTTTGTTCATTCTTGAGGCCGTCGCACCAGTCCGGGTCTTTCCAACCCCTTTCCCGAAGAGTTTAAAGTTCTCCTTGAAGTTGTGCGACAACTTTTCGACCTCTTCCATTCTACACCTTTCACGCGCTTCCTCAGTCAATGCTTTTGTGTAAAATTTCTGCAGCCTATATCTTACGTTCATCTTCTCTCTTATACTCTTATCATTACCAGAAGCCAAATAGTCTAAACATGCTTTCTTCTTCTTATTTACTGCTTCTTTCACTTCGTCATTCCATCACACATCACACTTTTTACTACTCATCTTTTCACAGTTCCACACACGTGTTCCGCTGCACTAACCATTCCATTCCTAAGGCTCTGCCATATTTCGTCCACACATTCTTTCCTGACATCGATGATGTCAAGCTTTTCGGCTACTTTTGCTTGATATATATCCCTAGTGTCCGCTTCCTGAAGCTTCCAGCTTCGGATGCTACCCACCGACTGTCGTTCTGGTATCGCCGTCCGGTGGCGCCAACCCGCGAACAGACCCCTAAATATAGTAATCAGATAGTGATCCGTCCCCGGATCAGCACCCCTGAACACTCGCGTATCCATCACTTGTTTTCGCAGTTGGTCATCCACCAGGAATAAATCGATCATACTTTTCTCATTCTCTCTTTCTCTAGTATACATATGGATTTTCTTGTGACTAAACATAGTGTTTGTCACAAGAAGACCCTTTTCCTTGCATACAGACAGAATAAGCTTGCCAGCATCGTGAACCCTTTTATCAACAAACATTCCAAGCACCGACTCGTACCCTAGTCGAGCGGTACCAACCCATTCATTCAAATCACCACATACAACAATTCTTTCGTTTCCCCTAACCAAATCTATAACTTCCCTTACATTCTCCCAAAAACTCCTCCAGCTTAGCCCTGGACGACGAAGCTTCCGTCGCAAAAACAGCCTAAAGGAATAACGTCGTTAGTCTCAATTTAAAGTGAACCCAGCGAAGTCTTGAGTTCACAACCTCATATTCAGTCATAACAGCAACCAACCGAGACGACAGCAGCACCCCACTCCCTGGCAGACGCTCTCGCTCTCCGGGACTCCGGACCATAGAGCTAACGCCCCGCCAGGAAGCTCTTTAGTACCACTGCCCTTCTGTTTGGTCTCCGACAAACACACGACATCTAGTTCTCTTTCTTTCATTATTTCGATCAACTCATTCGTCTTATCTCTCATGCCTCCTCTAACATTCCACGTGCCAACTCTGCACTCCGTCCTCCACCTTCCGCCGTGTCGGGCTGTGCGTAACGGGTGGCGGTCCCCATCGCCGCTTTGGGCGCTGAATTCCACACCAACGGGGACAAACTGGTGTACGTCGCGTTGGGGGGACGCCCAAACCCTCGTTGGCATGGTTGCGCAGCTGAGTAGAATTGCAGCCCTGGAAAGGGCTGGCAGGGGTTGCGACGAGCACGCTTCTACAATGACCCCGGATGGAAAGAACCAGTTGTGTGTAATCTATTGACCAAATTCCTAAAACAAGCATACGATGGAAGAACTCGGACGTTATTTGGGTTTCCGGAATTGTACCGTTCGTTGTACAAGGTTCTAGCATCTGTTAACACACCATCATAAGCACCAAAACACATTATCATATCGTACCACTCCGCGTTCGTATAACTCATTTCTCTTATTTATAACACGTTCGCTCGTCTAAACGTTCACAGATATTTATTTACTTATACCTACATAACAATACTTACATACACATAATTATAAGGTATAGAAAAAAAAAACTATGTAAAACAATTACCTCAATTTACCTCTTTAATTTTGGTCACGATAGAACAAGTCACGATAGCCGAGTGGTTGGGTGGTCGGAATTTCGAGTCAAGAGACCCGTGTTCTATCCCCAAGTGACAGGCTCGTACCAATAGGTTTTTCAAAAACTTATGTACGAATTACATCGTTGGCTTGGACATACAGATGGCTACGGGCTCACCACCTGTCACGTTGTCCCGAAAATATCGTCGAAGGGACTTAATTGTCTAGACTAGACCTCTGTCTACCCCTGTATTGGGAATTGCGTGAAGATATTTTCTTTTTTTTACCTCTTCAATTTAATTTATTTGACTTCTTGTATTTACGAGAATACTACACATTTAAAATAAAACGATTTTCGGATTTTATCGCGTTTTTAATTAGTTTTAACAAACTATTTTTATTTGCCGACGTTTCATTCAGTCCCCCAGTGACCACGGATGCTGTAAAGCATGCGAAACGTCGGAAAATAAAAACAGTTTGTAAAAACTAATTAAAAATGCGATAAAATTCATTTTCAGTCAGTTCAATTCAAAAATCGTTTTATTTGAATTTATTTGAATAAAACTGGCAACTCTATAAGATAAAAATAATATAATTTAATCGGAACACATTTTAATAGAAAGGTATTTGTTTTTAAATCTCTTATGTCCGGTTAAATTTTGCGTGCTTAATAATTTAGGATGAGCAAAAACAAGGGCCCCTAAAGTTGGCAACCGAAATTTAGCCACGCTAATGATCTGCGATAATGTAAATCATAATTTTACTGAAAGTTAACATTTACTTACATAATTAAACACATCCGTTGCTTGATAATTAACATTTGCTACAGGATAGATATTTAGGTGGTTAAGTTGCACATTTAAGTTGTTTTTTATTGTAAAGCGTTTGTTTATTTTTTTGTGAAACCGTGAAATACCGTATTCAAACTGACGCCTTTGTTAATGTTGTAATTAACTACCAAAGCATAAAAGAATAATCTTTCCTCTAAATGCTCCAAAAATTATGAATCTGAAAGAAACGAAAGGGGTATATAAGGATCGTGACACCGGGCGATCTGTTCTCTCTGTCTACCCCGTCAGGGACTGTACATGAATAAAAAAATACTAAATAAAAAAATAATAATAATTAATGTAAAAGTAAACAAATAAATTTCATTTAATGACTGTCATGTAAATAATCGGCATCTAATAAAAAATAACTACTTGTAAGAAGGACAATTAATAGTATTTTAATGGTCTTAAAAGTAGACATTAATCTAATCAAGAAGGTTACACTTGACAAAGCATGTTACTCCGCTGTGAATCTGCTTATAGAAAATATTTACAATGCAAATTTCATTTGTAAGCCGAGTGTTTCATCGAAGGGTGAAAAGAAAATTGTTTCGAATGTTATAAATTTCGAAGCGTGAGCTTATTAGATCCCGTAAATTCGACCTAACTGCATTACGTTTAAAAATGTCGGCAACAAAACTTTATTTCAAATGAAAGCGATAGTTTTTTATATTTTTTTATTCATAAAATAATAGGCATTGGCCAAGGAATCTTCAGCAAAAAATCAAATTTTCCTATTTTTAAAAATAAATTTCTTGAATGATTTCTTTAAATAATATTTATAACGCAATTTTGTTATTGATATTAAAGCATGTAACTTATGCTGAACTTTTTGTTATTTAATCAAAGAGAAAAAAAATATTTTTTTAATTTTATTGATACGCTCTGAGCCACGGTGTTTTACAAGCAACACTTGAACTTTTAAATATCTTTTTATATTTAAGACTTACGACCCACCTTCCAACGAAGATATTTTTAAGACAACATGACGGGTGGTGAGCATATAGCCGTCTTTATGTCCAAGCCAATCGTATAATTCGCACTTAAGTATTTTGAAAAAAATAAAATTTTCACGCAATTCCCAATACAGGGATAGAAAGAGGTCTAGTCTACACAATTAAGGGTCCCTTCTTCCACCGAAGACATGGTTTGGGAAAACGTGACAGGTGGTGAGCCCTTCGCAGGATTTATGTCTATGCCAACGATATAGATTAGATTAGTTTAAACGGACTGATCTCCGCAACTCCACGACCTAGCGCGTAGTTTGCGTATGCCAACGATATAAATCGTAAATCAGTTTTTCAAAAAACCCATTAGTACGCGCTTCCATTTCTGTTTTCTTTTCGCTCGAATTCAGGTCATCCAACCACTCGGCTATGGTGACTATGATGTGTGAATCATATCAATTAAATGGTGGAACATGAAAGGAACATATTTCAGGGTAATATCTGTCTTATGAGTGTCCTTGTAAGTAACACAATGGCACTCACAAGACAGGTATTACATTGAAATATGAAAACGTTCTGTTAAAGGGAAAATTCCCTGGACAAAATTCTACCGTTGATGTATAAATGTTTAAGCTTTAATCAAAATATCAATCGCATCAAAGTAACGTAATACTTGCAAATCATGTGGTGGTTTAGCATTGTTCCAAAAATGTCAGTCAAATTATGACAAAAAAAGATCATTTACTCGTATAAAAAGAACAAACAACAACAATTTGTTGGGATATTTAGATAACGTTTTAAGAGCCCTTCGTGTCTACTGGCGACTGTTATGTCTCACGACATCATAAAATTAAATTTGCTTCCGCATGTAAAAACTCCAACATTTTCCTCCACGTATCTGTACATGTTATATTGGCCTTGGCCGTTTTATGTGACTTTAAATTTTTTTTAATATTTTCTAAAACTGCATCCAAATACTACTATTACAAATAATACATCTAATCTATTCCTATATTATAGAATTTAAAAAAAATCACTCTCGTTAGCCGAGTGGTTCGGTGATTGGAATTCGAGTATGGAGATCCGAGTTTGGTCCCTAGGTGACAGGCCCGTACCAACACAACAACTTATATACGATTATAAAGATAATGACACTTGTAACGTCTGATGGCTTCGGTGAAAAGTGGGTCGAAAGGAATTTATTGTCTAGACTTCAGGCTAACCCTGTATCGGGAATACCGTTAAGAGATTTTTTGGGTAATACGAGCTTCACAATTGTCACTTCAGTTAAATGTAAATATTCCTCTGGAGTTAGTAGTATAAGAAAGTGTAATAAAAATATAATAATAGTCTAGGTAGTACAAATATTAATTTTATATATATTGATTTATAATATATGTACAAACCTTCCACCTGGGTCTCTGGACTCGTTTTCCGATCACCCAATCAGCAAGCTATCGTCGTATCATATTACAATAAATGAATTAACAATTTTTGCATGCTAAATGATACGCTTTTAGACATTATTCTCATTGAAAAATAATATACTCTGTACTTCCAACTACATTTCAGTCCACACTTTCAGGACTTGAATATTGTTCTCACATTTTTTTTTATAGACTTATGATGAAAAATGAACGTACAGTGCAGAAGTGGTAAGTGGGAAGTGACTCGTGCTGCCCATGGCACCTGTAAACAATTTCAAATGAGCTACTGTCGTCTCCAGGGACTAAAATGGAATTCATTTGCCCGTGATTACATTGGTTCTTTGTTCTTCTGGCCATAAACCACAGTCGTTACACTGCTACTTGGCGGCAGAAATATGTAATAATGCAATGCTGACCCAGAAGACTCCTGAGCAGAAATAAATTTCATTAATCGATATACAATTATCATGATCACTGTTACCGTAATGAAGCATAACCATTGAGTGACCAGTTTTAAAAAAAATAGAAATTACATGTGACATGAATATTTGAAACAAAAAATAACCTTGAAATTAATTTTACTTTTATCTCTCAGTCTTAAACTTTAATTGCAATGTATTTCGAACTGGATGAGATTAGTTGTATCCAACATTTTTCTATTAGTTCGGATTAAGAAGGCAGAAAATAAACTCGTAAAGTTCACTTTTAGTTGCACTAAGCTGCTTTTTATAAAACGTGTGAAAAGTTTCAAACATATTTTTTGTGATTAGAAAAAACGTGTTATTTATATATTGTTAAAATTGATTTACATTTCTTAAGGAACTTGAACCTTAAATATGCATATAGGAACAATTAATAATTACGCAGGCTACTGTTTCCAAATATAAAAATATAAAATTTATACACTAGACGTAACATTCCATAAAGAATTTAAAGAAAAATTAAAATTCCATAAAGAATTAAAAAAAAAGAATTTAAAGAATTAAAATTCATTGTTGAACACTTGTACACAATTCACTTTATTTAATTATTTATTAATGTTTTCGCCTTACGGCGTCATCACGGTTAATTAATAATAACGATTAATTAATAAATAATGAAATAAAGCGAATTGTGTACAAGTGTTCAAAAATTAATTTCAATGCAATGCAATTTCACCAAGTGACAACAATCGCCAGTATAAATTATTTAAAGCTATTATTAAAATTTCGACATAAACTATTTCGTATGGCTCTCGTGACCTCCGTAATATTTAGTACAGTGCTGGCATGAAGAATAAACGCATTTTGTCGATATCTTGAGTTAGCTGATGGAACTGCGAGGATCGTCTTATGGCGAGGGAAACTTTGGGGTATTTTGAGGGAAATCTTAGAGAGCAGCTGTGGGCAATCGACAATAATTTGTGCTACTTTAGAAATAATGACAGCATCGGCTATATCTCTTCGCAAATGGAGAGGAAACTAATAAAAACGAGGATAGACTAAGTAACAAACTTCTTAACTTAATTTTAATTTAAATTTAAAAATCGCTAAACTTTTGGATCGTTTTTAATCTTGATATGTATATTGAGAACATGCAGGTTCTATACTTGTGACCCATATCTGAGATAGCTACGCACAAAGAAACAATATTCTGATCGTATAATTAAACATAGCGGTTTACGTCTGTTCTGAAGCAGTTTACAATCATGTACCACACGTAATTAATTAATAATAACGATTAATTAATTAATAATAACGATTAATTAATTAATAATAACGATTAATTAATTAATAATAACGATTAATTAATTAATAATAACGATTAATTAATTAATAATAACGATTAATTAATTAATAATAAC
Source organism: Sericinus montela (assembly GCA_029286605.1). Lineage (NCBI taxonomy): Eukaryota > Metazoa > Arthropoda > Insecta > Lepidoptera > Papilionidae > Sericinus > Sericinus montela. The sequence continues at coordinate 302,751 of JAGSMR010000056.1, read as the reverse complement.
GATTAATTAATTAATAATAACGATTAATTAATTAATAATAACGATTAATTAATTAATAATAACGATTAATTAATTAATAATAACGATTAATTAATTAATAATAACGATTAATTAATAATAACGATTAATTAATTAATAATAACGATTAATTAATTAATAATAACGATTAATTAATTAATAATAACGATTAATTAATTAATAATAACGATTAATTAATTAATAATAACGATTAATTAATTAATAATAACGATTAATTAATTAATAATAACGATTAATTAATTAATAATAACGATTAATTAATTAATAATAACGATTAATTAATTAATAATAACGATTAATTAATTAATAATAACGATTAATTAATTAATAATGAAATAAAGCGAATTGTGTACAAGTGTTCAAAAATTAATTTCAATGCAATGCAATTTCACCAAGTGACAACAATCGCCAGTATAAATTATTTAAAGCTATTATTAAAATTGATTTACATTTCTTAAGGAACTTGAACCTTAAATATGCATATAGGAACAATTAATAATTACGCAGGCTACTGTTTCCAAATATAAAAATATAAAATTTATACCCTAGACGTAACATTCCATAAAGAATTTAAAGAAAAATTAAAATTCCATAAAGAATTAAAAAAAAAGAATTTAAAGAATTAAAATTCATTGTTGAACACTTGTACACAATTCACTTTATTTAATTATTTATTAATGTTTTCGCCTTACGGCGTCATCACGGTTAATTAATAATAACGATTAATTAATAAATAATGAAATAAAGCGAATTGTGTACAAGTGTTCAAAAATTAATTTCAATGCAATGCAATTTCACCAAGTGACAACAATCGCCAGTATAAATTATTTAAAGCTATTATTAAAATTTCGACATAAACTATTTCGTATGGCTCTCGTGACCTCCGTAATATTTAGTACAGTGCTGGCATGAAGAATAAACGCATTTTGTCGATATCTTGAGTTAGCTGATGGAACTGCGAGGATCGTCTTATGGCGAGGGAAACTTTGGGGTATTTTGAGGGAAATCTTAGAGAGCAGCTGTGGGCAATCGACAATAATTTGTGCTACTTTAGAAATAATGACAGCATCGGCTATATCTCTTCGCAAATGGAGAGGAAACTAATAAAAACGAGGATAGACTAAGTAACAAACTTCTTAACTTAATTTTAATTTAAATTTAAAAAAATCGCTAAACTTTTTGGATCGTTTTTAATCTTGATATGTATATTGAGAACTGCAGGTTCTATACTTGTGACCCATATCTGAGATAGCTACGCACAAAGAAACAATATTCTGATCGTATAATTAAACATAGCGGTTTACGTCTGTTCTGAAGCAGTTTACAATCATGTACCACACGTAAATAATTACTAACCTCATCCCCTGATATCATCTCATTAAGGAAAGTAGAAGGCTTACGCGAAAAGGATGTCATAAATCATTTGGAAACAATAAGTATATCTTGAATGAAATACAACGATAGATAGAGGTCTACTTTAGACAATTAAGTCCCTTAGACCGACCTTCCTTCGTAGATATTTTCGGGAGAACGTAGGTGACAAGTGGTGAGCCCGTCGCCGTCTTTATGTCCAAGCCAACGATATTACCTACATTAAAAATAATCTTTTGTAGTTACAGTTACCTGATAACCGGACAAATAGAGACTAATAAATAGATCGTTCTGGAGAAGAAGCGCGTAGCGTTTCAGTTCAACCGTTCTGTGGATATTCAAGTCATGCGTTAATAGAAGACAATAAGAATTGATAAAACATTTTGAGTTGTCATTTATGTCTATTAATTTATTATGTATATGTCATTGTCATATCATATACATATCATTACATATATGAATTATAATGTTTCGAAAACGGAGCCTTGAGAAGCTTCAGATGGTATACGCCTCCAAGAGCACATGTAGCACTTTAGGACTACTGCTTGACCACGACTCTAAACATAAGACGATGGCCAGCGGTACACACTGTCCCAATACCATTCATTCTGATTCTATTCTATCGGAAAAGAGTGGTGGGTTGAACCGTCTCCAAAACTACCAGACAAAATTAAGCTAACCGGTAATAATTAAAAATGCTTTCTCTACGACCAGTGTTAAATTAGTTAAACTAAAAAAATCAACCTTAATTTGTTGTATATACATGTCTAGGTCTACAAATTCGGTTTAACAAGATCGGGGAGATATTAGGTAGATTTAGCCTGCAAGAGAATGATGAGAAATCATCGAATAAATAAATTATAAATATCTATCACGCAATTCAAAATACAGGGTAGACAGAGGTCTAGTCTAGACAATTAAGTCCCTTTGACCTACCTTCCACCGAAGATATTTTCGGGTCAACGTGACAGGTGGTGAGCCCGTCGCCATCTTTATGTCCAAGCCAACGATAAATTTCGTACATAAGTTTTTGAAAAACTCATTGATACGAGCCTGCCACTGACTTCAGTTTGCTCTATTACCTATTGATAGACTTACCGGCGCTTTCCACGGCCTGCTGGAAGCTTTACCTGGAAGTCTTTTGTCAAAACTTGCCGCATACTCGTGTTCGAGTTTTCGGCGCCATTCTCGTCTACAGCAGCAATGTTTTCAAGAGACCGATCGGTACGTTGACGCAAAGAAGTCTTAATATCCACAATCGACCGAGTTTCTTCAAACTTTTTGACCACTGTTGGAATGGTTGACAGAAAAGGAATTTTTCACTACTCTTCGAATGGTTGATAGTTAACACATGGTTCGTGAAAGTGCACTTAGCACTTTCTCGAATGAAAATTTGGCGAAGTTTGCGAGCGGCCTGAGAGTAACTTTTGCCATTTTTTTTAATGAGATTTCACAATTATAACACGTTGTTCTTTCGTAAAGCGCTCCATTTTTAATAATCGGAATAAACATAGGTGAGGGCAGTCAAATTTCAGAATTGCCACTTGCCCGAAAAAAAATTTATTCTAAAAAATAAAAAAATAAATAGCTTCACGCAATTCCCAATACAGGGGTAGACAGAGGTCAAGTCTAGACAATTAAGTCCCTTTGACCCACCTTCCACCGAAGATATTTTCGGGACAACGTGACAGGTGGTGAGCCCGTCGCCGCCTTTATGTCCAACCCAACGATGAAATTCGTACATAAGTTTTTGAAAAACTCATTGGTACTGCCACCTGGGGATCGAACTCGCGTCTCTCGACTCGAAATTCCGACCACACAACAACTCGGCTATCGTGACTTTTTTTTCAATCATAGAAGCCTTAATTTATTGTCTTAATAAAAAGTTTCGAAATTATCGAAGCAGTTTTCTATTAAAATCCAGTCTTGAAAAAGCAGACTGTAGAGTGCTATTTAATTTTATTGCAAGCACTTAAGTCGTACCTTTGAATCCAGCTTACATAGAATTAGTAGTTTCAATGTAAGCTCTATTTCAATGCAAAATGCAAGAAGCCGATTGAAAACAGAAAATGAATCAGTATAGCTTTTTGGATACATCGATAATCATCCACTAAATGCAGATTTTACTACTCTTATTACGTCACAAGTTCGTCAAAAACTGTAGCAGCAAGCATTAATACTCTTTGTAGGTCTTAGTTTAATACTTGATAGCTGAAAGGATAGTGACCCTGCCTTCGAAGCTAAGGGTTGTGGGTTCGAATCCCGTTAAGGGATATGTGATTAATATGACATTTATCTGATAAATATGAATATTTGTTCTCGAGTAATGGACGTCATAATATAAATGCCGTTTTTTTTTATAATTTATCTATATAAGTATATTATACCATCAGCTTGAACATCTCCAACGTGAGCGTTAGGACAACGTAACATGTCCTAAATAAGCATCGGAGAGAAGTCAGTTGAAAAGTTCATAATCTAGACTTCTAGCAACATCAATCTTGCGTAGCCCTCACTTAAGAGTATGTGGTATATTTTTCCCTTTTCTTCCGTATCGTGTCTTCGTTAGAAGAGGTATCTAAGAGAAAGAATCTTTAATAAAGTCCTAGCAGCCAATGACAGAAAATAAGAACAAAATAAATCGGTGTCTAAAATGCGTGGTTTCTTTCTATTGGTGATATTTTATCGCACAAAAAAATAGAACATAAAATAAATAAGCTGTTAAATACTGAAGGAATTAATTAACAATGAAAACGGGCACGGAACACTCTCATCGGAGAACTCAATGAAAAGGATTAACGCAATATGTAGAATAATACGATAATAAATAAACTTTAGAATATTCAAAGATAAAATGTGAGGTTATATAGGTTTGAAAGATGACCTTGTCTCAAAAATGGGTAAGGGCGTGCTTCGACCGAAAGGTGAAGAAAATATATAGCGCGAAAGTTAATATTAAAAGGTGTCGAGGTCGACCGAGTCTAACTTTTGAAGACCATGTGAGCAAATTGCTCGAAGACGGGAGGGTCAAGAGTACTCGGATACCTATACGTGCATGTATGAAGAAGATGATGAATCTGTAAGAAGCGAAAGAAGTATGTAGGGATCGTGACACTTGGCGATCTGTTCTCTCTGGCTACCCCTTCAGGGATTGTGCGTGAAGATAAATAAAATAAAATGTGAGGTGGAGACAAACTCGCTTCCTTCCTACAGGCGCTTCATCCCACTCGAAAGTTTATTCAGAAATCTCCAAAGGTCTTTGGGTCAACAGCGTTGAAACGTATATATACATATATATATATATATATATATATATATATATATATATATATATATATATATATATATATATATATATATATATATATATATATATATATATATATATATATATATATATATATATATATATATATATATATATATATATATATATATATATATATATATATATATATTTATTATTTATTGAACATTACCATAATGTATGATCAAAAGGCGGACATAATGCAAGAGCATTATATTGTGTAAAAATATAACGCTATGTTAATATCTATGTATAAAAGCGCAATACCTACATTCACATACATACATATATACATACACACACATACAAAAATATGTATACGTACATACACACAGACATGTATATATACAACATATACTTACACAAACAAATACAAATATACAAAATAAAAACATATAAATACAAAACAAAGGATTATAATTAAGATGTTAATGATGACGACAAATCAGGAATTTTAAAATTTTGCAGAAAATGAGCCTTAATGTTCTTTTTAAATGTGGTTTTATTACAGGGCTGTCTTAACTTTTCTGGCAGGGCATTTCATAGACACGCAGCTTGTATAGCAAACGACGAAGAAATGAAACCGGAACGGTGAAGGGGAATAGAGAGAGTCAAATTCTCTGAAGAACGAAGGTGTCGGTTATGCATATCACTCAGGAATTGAAACTTATGTTTCAGATAATCTGGATAAAGATTATCGAATAAAATTGAGAAAACTGTTAGTAGTATCCTTGTATGTCTTCGTTCTCGAATAGGAAGCCATTTAAGCTGACAACGGAATCAAGAAACATGATCAAATTTACGAAGACAAAAGATAAAACGAATACAGTTGTTAACTAGGCGGTCCAGCTTATCTAATTGATTCTCATTAAGATCAGTATAACACACATCAGCATAATCTATAATGGGCAAAATAAGAGATTGCACCAGAGTTACCTTTACCTTGACCGGGAGAAAGTTTCTGAGTCGATTCAAAACACTCAGTTTTGAGATAATTGAACCGCTTATTTTTTGTATATGGGTAGACCAATTTAAGTTTGAGTCAAAGTAAATACCCAGGTTTTTTACGTGTGGTGTGTATGGTATAGTAGACCCATCAATCGTGACAGGTGAGAGACAAGTACTATTGATCTTTGAAAGTTGTCGAATACTCCCCAATATTATTGCTTGACATTTATTAGGATTGACTTGTATGCCAAACCTACCAGCCCACCTACATAAATTTAATAAATCTGTATTGATTTTCTCAACTGCTTCGTTTATATTATGGGCGTCTGCGTGAGTGTAGATTTGCAGATCATCAGCATATAAATGGTAAGAGCAACTAAGGTGAGAAGAGAGAAAATTAATAAAGATGGAAAATAGTAATGGTGACAAGATTCCACCCTGGGGTACGCCAGACAGGAGCAGATGCCAGTCAGATACATCATTTCCTAATTTAACAGCCTGTTGACGGTCACAGAGGTAGGAAGAAAACCATTCACGAACCAAGAGAGAGAAATTGAATTTATGGAGCATGGCAAGGAGAATGCCGTGGTCAACCATGTTGAACGCATTAGAGAAGTCAATAAGGACAAGCACAGTGACCTTTCTATTCACCATAGCCTCTCGAATGTCCTCTGTAACTTTAAGAAGTGCAGTGGTTGTACTGTGACCAGGGCGAAAACCCGATTGAAATTCACTGAGAATATTATTTTTATAAATAAAAGTAGACACTTGCTTGTGCACGATAGATTCCAAAAGTTTAGATAGAAATGGTAGAATAGAAATAGGTCTATAATTTTTGAGTTGAGAGGGGTTTACAACTTTAGGAAGAGGGATAACAAATGCTTTACGCCACGAAGAAGGAAATACCCCTGACAACATAGAGAAATTAATAATGTGAGTCATGACTGGCAGGAATTGTTCGAAAACGAAATAAATCATTGCACGCCTCAAATTATCACAGCCCACTGCATTGGATTTGATGGACTCAAATGTTTTACGAACATCGTTATCAGAGACAAGCGAGAATGAAAAAGTTTCCTGTACAGAGTTGGCCAAGGAGTTAATTTCTGAAATCGATTGAGACTTTATGTTTGGAGAGAGTATAGAACCTACTGAAAAATGTGAGTTAAGGGCATTAAGAGGGAAGGAAATGTTATTTTTCAAAGGAGATTGCTTACCTAAACCAAGAGATTTTAGAAATTTCCAAATATCGGCCGAAGAGGAGTTGGAAATATTATCATAGAAGTATCGCCGCTTCGGTGCTCTTACCATTTGGTTGCAACGGTTCCGAGCAACTTTATAGAGTACCCAATTTTCGTTACACCTGTCACGCTTGAATCGTCTAAACGCTCTATCACGGCGTGTCATTGCCATGCGCACTCCTCTTGTAATCCAAGGGGCTGGCGGCCGCCTCACTCTCATAGATCTCACCGGTGCATGAGCATCATACAGTTTTAGAGCTAAATTAGAGAAAATATTGACTTTGTCGTCAACCGATGATGCGCCATACACCAAGGAGAAATCGATAGCTGAAGCATCTCTCGCCAACTCCGTAGGATCAATTTTGGCAAAATTTCTAACCAAAACAGTTTCAGGCTCAGGTTTTGGAGGTTTTAACTTGTACGCAAGGTAAATCAGATCATGGTGCGAAAAACCGGAAGCAGACAACTGATCATATTTAATCGTTAAATGAGGAGAGGATGTAACAATGAGGTCTAGCCAGGTATCAGGAAAATTAGGATTATGGTGAGTAGGATCCCAGGGAAGAATGGATAAGTTAACTGAAGAAAAGATGTTTGTAAGCTTAGCGGCTTGTGAAGCATTTTTTAGAAGGTCAGTATTAAAGTCGCCCATTATAATATGATGTGAATAGTCTGCGCATACTGATTCTAAGACTGATTCTAAGCTGGGAAAATAGTCTATGCATGGAGAACAATAAACAAAACACCAAGAGCGAGCTTGGAACGCCCTAAATGTATTTCTAGAAACAGATATTCAGCTGAGGCAGAGTATTGAGAAGGTGAGGATGCAATAACACAATAGTGTATATCCGAACGTAAATAGATTGCAACACCACCTCCTCCCTTACCTATTCTGTCATTTCTGATTCAGACAAAGCCCGGCAGACTGTATGATAAAGTCGAATGTGGAGGCTTAAGCCAACTTTCAGAAACCAGGATAGCCTGCACATTTGAAGCTGAAGCGAAGGTATCTATAAAATCAGAATAGTGACAAGGTATGCTCTGTGCATTCAAGTGGCAAATATTAAATGAATACATAAGATTTTCAAAAGTTTTGTTTAGTAGATCACCCAGTGTTTCAGGTTCACTGGACGAATCTGGTAAGCTAATAGAGGAATCGAGAGCAGAATGAAATGAATCATCTTCAGACATCTTAATATGATACAATATCTATAATAATAAATATATAAAATTAATATATAAATAATCATTAAATATATAATAAAAATTGCTATAATAAAGACAAAAAAAAATACGCGGATGCATACTACCAATCCCGCCGGTTAACCAAATAAAGACGTAACAATATTTGTTGAACTTATTAACACCTTATAATAATCATTGGATTACATATCAAAACAAAGGAATCCACCGTATAACAACTAAAAGCAAAAACACAATAATAAAGAATAATAAAGAAACAATAATAAAGAAAAATGTAGTAAACAAAACAGGGACACTTTGTAAATATCATTGGATAATGAACTTAGAAAAAATTAGGAAAAACAAAAAAAAGTGTCGTAAGAATAAATCATAATATGGCCAAAGCTAAGTATCCAATGCACTACAAGTCACGTGACTGTCATTTGACTGACACTGACATATCTTGTGAACTTTTAATTTACTATTATTGTCATTGAATAAAGATAAACAGTTACCCTAATTTAGTGATTTTAAGTAAGCAAAGTAAACAAACTAACATAAGTAATGTAAATGAAATGAAAACAAGCAACAGTAAAAAAAAAAAAAATAATAATTAAACATCATTGTAACAAACGACAGTAAATTAAAAGGTAATTATCCAAAGTAAATATAGCAGAATCAATTCATTTGTAAATATATATCAGTACATATCATATATAATTGCAAGTTAATTCAAAATAACAAATTTTTTAAAATTCTAGTATTTATCACTTCTTATTACGGACTGTTCTCTTTGTTTTTAGGTTATGCCCAGAGGAAGCCGCTGTAACAGGTGATGATGACTGACTTGCTAGGTTACTTAATGCAGTCATCGACTGTTTATTCAAGACATCAGGGAATTTTGAAAGATCTTCTTTATGAGTAATGCGATGACGCGTTCCATCCTGAGCCTTTACAATGATGTTTCCATCCGATGTCCAGCAGTTTCTGATACCAACACGTTTGCGAGCCAGCATAAAGAGAGCTTGTCTTTTGCGAGTCAGAAACTCTGACATAGATACTGAAGTGCCTTTTAAACCAACTTTATTTCTCCATATTAATAAACGCATTAGAGGATCCCTAAAGCGAACTAACACAGGTCGACACTTGCCTTCAGTATGTTTGCCTAAGCGATGACAAACTTTGAGCTCATTTATACTAAAACTCTCCAGTGCAAGTTTTCCTTAAAAGTTTAACAAAATAATCAGAGAGATTATCCACAAGATTTTCTTCAACACCATGAAGCAATAGATATTTTCTACGATGCCTCATCTCCATTATTTCAAGAGACTTTGAGCACTCCAATATTTGTTGTCGAAGCAAGGTCATAATACTCCACACTTGTGCTTTAAATACCTGGAACTCTTCTTGGAGGTGAGAAATGGATGCAGTGGATTGAGGTAATTGTGGTTTAAGCAGCATTTCAAAATTGGATAGCTTCTTCAATAAATTGGATTCAATAGCTACCTGGTTATCCATGACAATTTCATAGGTAGACATTGTTTATGTATAGTGGTGAAGTGCAGAAGGAGAGAAGTGATATTGTGATATAAGTTTATAGTTTATAGGTTAGCCAGTGGGATGGCACAAATGTAACTTTCAAATTATAACATTAAACTTTGTATTATATTTAATGAAAGAACAGTAAGTAAACTGCTAATTTAATTGAAAGTAAAATAAACTGTATTAAGTGACTTTATTAATTTTTAAACGTAATTACACTTAGAGCACAATGTTACCGTTTTATTCAACTACCGCCGAAAAAAAAAACAAAAAAACTGCTAATTTAATTGAAAGTAAAATAAACTGTATTAAGTGACTTTATTAATTTTTAAACGTAATTACACTTAGAGCACAATGTTACCGTTTTATTCAACTACCGCCGAAAAAAAAAACAAAAAAAACAATAAAAATTTATATATATATATATATATATATATATATATATATATATATATATATATATATATATATATATATATATATATATATATATATATATATATATATATATATATATATATATATATATATATATATATATATATATATATATATATATATATATATATATATATATATATATATATATATATATATATATATATATATATATATATATATATATATATATATATATATATAAATTTTTATTGTTTTTTTTGTTTTTTTTTCGGCGGTAGTTGAATAAAACGGTAACATTGTGCTCTAAGTGTAATTACGTTTAAAAATTAATAAAGTCACTTAATACAGTTTATTTTACTTTCAATTAAATTAGCAGTTTACTTACTGTTCTTTCATTAAATATAATACAAAGTTTAATGTTATAATTTGAAAGTTACATTTGTGCCATCCCACTGGCTAACCTATAAACTATAAACTTATATCACAATATCACTTCTCTCCTTCTGCACTTCACCACTATACATAAACAATGTCTACCTATGAAATTGTCATGGATAACCAGGTAGCTATTGAATCCAATTTATTGAAGAAGCTATCCAATTTTGAAATGCTGCTTAAACCACAATTACCTCAATCCACTGCATCCATTTCTCACCTCCAAGAAGAGTTCCAGGTATTTAAAGCACAAGTGTGGAGTATTATGACCTTGCTTCGACAACAAATATTGGAGTGCTCAAAGTCTCTTGAAATAATGGAGATGAGGCATCGTAGAAAATATCTATTGCTTCATGGTGTTGAAGAAAATCTTGTGGATAATCTCTCTGATTATTTTGTTAAACTTTTTAAGGAAAAACTTGCACTGGAGAGTTTTAGTATAAATGAGCTCAAAGTTTGTCATCGCTTAGGCAAACATACTGAAGGCAAGTGTCGACCTGTGTTAGTTCGCTTTAGGGATCCTCTAATGCGTTTATTAATATGGAGAAATAAAGTTGGTTTAAAAGGCACTTCAGTATCTATGTCAGAGTTTCTGACTCGCAAAAGACAAGCTCTCTTTATGCTGGCTCGCAAACGTGTTGGTATCAGAAACTGCTGGACATCGGATGGAAACATCATTGTAAAGGCTCAGGATGGAACGCGTCATCGCATTACTCATAAAGAAGATCTTTCAAAATTCCTGATGTCTTGAATAAACAGTCGATGACTGCATTAAGTAACCTAGCAAGTCAGTCATCATCACCTGTTACAGCGGCTTCCTCTGGGCATAACCTAAAGACAAAGAGAACAGTCCGAAATAAGAAGTGATAAGTACTAGAATTTTTAAAAAATTTGTTATTTTGAATTAACTTACAATTATATATGATATGTACTGATATATATTTACAAATGAATTGATTCTGCTATATTTACTTTGGATAATTATCTTTTAATTTACTGTCGTTTGTTACAATAATGTTTAATTATTATTTTTTTTACTGTTGCTTGTTTTCATTTCATTTACATTACTTATGTTAACTGTTCTTGAGGTTTGTTTACTTCGCTTACTTAAAATCACTAAATTAGGGTAACTGTTTATCTTTATTCAATGACAATAATAGTAAATTAAAAGTTCACAAGATATGTCAGTGTCAGTCAAATGACAGTCACGTGACTTGTAGGGCATTGGATACTTAGCTTTGGCCATATTATGATTTATTCTTACGACACTTTTTTTGTTTTTCCTAATTTTTTCTAAGTTCATTATCCAATGATATTTACAAAGTGTCCCTGTTTTGTTTACTACATTTTTCTTTATTATTGTTTCTTTATTATTCTTTATTATTGTGTTTTTGCTTTTAGTTGTTATACGGTGGATTCCTTTGTTTTGATATGTAATCCAATGATTATTATAAGGTGTTAATAAGTTCAACAAATATTGTTACGTCTTTATTTGGTTAACCGGCGGGATTGGTAGTATGCATCCGCGTATTTTTTTTTGTCTTTATTATAGCAATTTTTATTATATATTTAATGATTATTTATATATTAATTTTATATATTTATTATTATAGATATTGTATCATATTAAGATGTCTGAAGATGATTCATTTCATTCTGCTCTCGATTCCTCTATTAGCTTACCAGATTCGTCCAGTGAACCTGAAACACTGGGTGATCTACTAAACAAAACTTTTGAAAATCTTATGTATTCATTTAATATTTGCCACTTGAATGCACAGAGCATACCTTGTCACTATTCTGATTTTATAGATACCTTCTGCTTCAGCTTCAAATGTGCAGGCTATCCTGGTTTCTGAAAGTTGGCTTAAGCCTCCACATTCGACTTTATCATACAGTCTGCCGGGCTTTGTCTTAATCAGAAATGACAGAATAGGTAAGGGAGGAGGTGGTGTTGCAATCTATTTACGTTCGGATATACACTATTGTGTTATTGCATCCTCACCTTCTCAATACTCTGCCTCAGCTGAATATCTGTTTCTAGAAATACCTTTAGGGCGTTCCAAGCTCGCTCTTGGTGTTGTTTATTGTTCTCCATGCATAGACTATTTTCCCAGCTTAGAATCAGTCTTAGAATCAGTATGCGCAGACTATTCACATCATATTATAATGGGCGACTTTAATACTGACCTTCTAAAAAATGCTTCACAAGCCGCTAAGCTTACAAACATCTTTTCTTCAGTTAACTTATCCATTCTTCCCTGCGATCCTACTCACCATAATCCTAATTTTCCTGATACCTGGCTAGACCTCATTGTTACATCCTCTCCTCATTTAACGATTAAATATGATCAGTTGTCTGCTTCCGGTTTTTCGCACCATGATCTGATTTACCTTGCGTACAAGTTAAAACCTCCAAAACCTGAGCCTGAAACTGTTTTGGTTAGAAATTTTGCCAAAATTGATCCTACGGAGTTGGCGAGAGATGCTTCAGCTATCGATTTCTCCTTGGTGTATGGCGCATCATCGGTTGACGACAAAGTCAATATTTTCTCTAATTTAGCTCTAAAACTGTATGATGCTCATGCACCGGTGAGATCTATGAGAGTGAGGCGGCCGCCAGCCCCTTGGATTACAAGAGGAGGCATGGCAATGACACGCCGTGATAGAGCGTTTAGACGATTCAAGCGTGACAGGTGTAACGAAATTGGGTACTCTATAAAGTTGCTCGGAACCGTTGCAACCAAATGGTAAGAGCACCGAAGCGGCGATACTTCTATGATAATATTTCCAACTCCTCTTCGGCCGATATTTGGAAATTTCTAAAATCTCTTGGTTTAGGTAAGCAATCTCCTTTGAAAAATAACATTTACTTCCTCTTAATGCCCTTAACTCACATTTTTCAGTAGGTTCTATACTCTCTCCAAACATAAAGTCTCAATCGATTTCAGAAATTAACTCCTTGGCCAACTCTGTACAGGAAACTTTTTCATTCTCGCTTGTCGAGAAAATCTTGTGGATAATATATATATATATATATATATATATATATATATATATATATATATATATATATATATATATATATATATATATATATATATATATATATATATATATATATATATATTATCCACAAGATTTTCTCGACAAGCGAGAATGAAAAGTTTCCTGTACAGAGTTGGCCAAGGAGTTAATTTCTGAAATGTGCAGGCTATCCTGGTTTCTGAAAGTTGGTATAAAAACGTTGGTATAAACGTATATATATATATATATATATATATATATATATATATATATATATATATATATATATATATATATATATATATATATATATATATATATATATATATATATATATATATATATATATATATATATATATATATATATATATATATATATATACGTTTTAACGCTGTTAACCCAAAGACCTTTGCAGATTTCTGAATAAACTTTCGAGTGGGATGCGCCTGTAGGAAAACAAAAGACCGGTAGGCATGTATCATTCAATCAGTTTTATAGGACCACATCAATACTGACCAATTGACAAAATTATCAGCTTGATAAGTCACGATAGTCGAATGGTTGGGTGGTCGGAACTTCAAGTCAAGACATCCGAGTTCGATCCCCAGGAGGCAGGCTCGTACCAATGGGTGTTTCAAAAACTTATGTACGAATTATATTGTTGGATTGGACATAAAGACGGCGACGGGCTCACCACCTGTCACGTTGTCCCGAAAATATATCGTTGGCTTGCACATGAAGCCACCGACAGGCTGTCCTGTCATACTTTCCCAAAAAATATCTTCGGTAAAAAGTAAATAGAAGGAACTTAATTGTCTTGACCTCTGTCTATCCCAATATTGGGAACGACTGTTCATGGACTGCATCATCATTGGCTGGAATTTATGAGTTTTGCATGGGTGGGTAGTTTATCAAATCCAAAAATGTAATGATTGAGAGATTATGAAATCTACAAATTATATGAAAACAGAAGATCACCCATTGATACGCTGATTATGTACTGCATTATGTACTTATTATGGGCTCGATTGCCTCATAAGTTAAAAAATAGATAAATGTTAAATATAAATAATACACAGGGATAAAGAAAACGGCCTTAAACAGATAGATAAGAAAGATTAAGAAAGTTGCAAAAATTAACATGGATGCTGTACCGACAAGAGTATATGTCTTAAATTAAAAAAGAAGAAGAAAAGAAGAAGTTGACTACCTGATACTTAGTGACCACCGCTGCAAATGGACAACCGCAGACTAAGTACTCATTCTTCTCCCACTTAGTATTGAGTATTTTTATTTGAGTAGGATGAGAATAATCCAACAGTCCAGCCAAGATGAATATTGCAAACATTCATCTTGCTAATAACGACACCTAATTGCCCGTAATCAAACTCGCCTTTTTCAAACCGTAACCGTAACTATCGCCTTTGTCAAACGGAATTATTCTAGAGAGCTATTTATCAGAGAAGTAGCACAATGCTTGCAATTGCACAAATGCTTGTGCCAAATAAAATATTTATTTCTTTCTTTCTTCTTTCATAAAAAAAGCAGCTATTTCTCTTATTGCAGCTTTTTTGTTCTTTTCTTCTCTTATAGTTATAGCTACTTCTAGATTGAAAATTGCATATGTCTAACAGTGAATCCGCTGCTCAACACAACGTTAGTTCATTAAGGCCTGACAATGATATAAAAGTATTTATTTTGTCTGTAATCCAAAATATTTTTATACACTATACAGTCCATAGTTTCATATCCACTTTACTAGACATATGTGGTAAAAGATTTAACTTTTGTACAAAAAGTATTACAGTAAAGTCAAAGTCTGACTCGAGGGCCGTATTCCGCTAAATTAGTTAATTTTAAGAGCTACTTTCACGAAAATTACTGGACTTCTACTATGAACATTATACTGACGAAAACATAAATTTAATGGATCTACCTCATCTTAGAGATTAAGATCTTAATTTGCTGTTAAAAATATTTTTTCCTTCACAATCAGGGTCATTTCTTCAACGGCAAAATAAGCTTTAAATCGCAATAAATATTTTTCAGTGCGATAAAACTATTTTTTGTTCGCCTAAATGCTGCGAGCTTGTCAAATTTTATTATGCTTGATCAACGTAAATCGCCTTATAGACGTAAAGGTAAAAGGTTAAAAGGTTCGATAGCAATAGCTCCAAGGAACCATATACCTACCGTATTTTGTTATTTATTTATTTATTACTTTCACGCCTTCCTAATATAGTCTTACCACACTGCTGGATAGACCAATAACGAACTGACGTAAGTACGAACAGCGAAGTGATCCCAAAAGAGTTCCAGTTTTACTTTTTCCCTTAAAAGTCATGAGCACAAGCCACCACCACAGTTTAAAAACACATGTTCACAAACACCACAATTTAAAAACACATATTTATTCTCCACTAACATTATCATTACATTATAATTTAGCATCGCACGTCGCATAATTTTCATATTTATCAATGTTTCTTTTTGATAAAAAGTTACGATAGCCGAGTGGTTGTGTGTTCGGAATTTCGAGTTATGAGATCCGAGTTCGATCCCCAGGTGGCAGGCTCGTAAAAATGGTTTTTCAATATAATTCGTACAAAAAAACTTATGTACGAATTATATTGTTGACTTGGTCATAAAGGCGACGACGAACTCACCACCTGACACGTTGTCCCATAAATATCTTCGGTGGAAGGTGGGTCGTAAGGACTTAATTGCCTAGACTAGACCTCTGTCTACCTCTGTATAGGGAAATGCGTGAAGATAATTGTTTCTGTGTTTTATTCTTCTTGATTTGAATTTTTGCGATAAAGAACACAGCGCCCATTTATATTTAATTTAATTTAAAATATTCCAATAAAAAACATTGGTCATGTGGCGGACATCCTTTCCTTCCCGTGGGTTTCGTAAAAAGCCATCTACACCTTTATGGCTCTGTTTTAAAGTATTTGCCTAATTAACTATATGAATTGCACACGTCATCAAAAATATTGTTCCAGGCATAGGTTAAGTAAGTCATTATCACACTTAAAATATGATATCAAATCCATTGCCATTTTTTATCATTCACTAATGTGAAAAGCTTTGAAAATTGCTATGGCTTCCGACAGATGCAGGGTAATCTCAAAAAACACCAGATCACAATTAAGATGACTGATAACGGGCAGCAGGGTCTAAGATGCGAAGTATCTGGAATCGCGATCGCTAAACGGCTAGTCAAGCGTGACGATTATGACAAATCACAGGGGAAGTCTATCCTATAGTGGACTTTTACAGGTTATGTAATGAAGAGTTAGAAAACATTGATCCATTTTCATCAACTTATTAAGCACATTAGCCATGCTAGGCTTTTATTCATTTTCTTTCTTCAATTCATTTTATTCTTTCTTTATTCATTCAAACATGTGAGAAATTCTCTTATAGGCGTAAGAGTAAAAAAAAGTTAAATTTTCGGGTACGGTGACTCAGAGGTAAGAGCATCACCATGGTATATCGAAGCGCACGGGTTTCAATCCCGTCCGTGTCAATTGATTTTTTACATAATTTCTCATTTAATTACAAAATATTTTATTGGTACGGTGTCCTAATTCGTTGCGTATACAGAACCACATATATCTATATGATATAGTTTTTTACTCTACGGAAAGATCGCTCAGCCTTTGACTCTGCTGTTTTGAAAATACAAAGCTTGACTGTGTTATTTTGTTATTGCTTAATACTTATGTGTGTGTATTTTACTGATAGTTAGCTAAATTATTAAAGCATTATTGTCATTAATGGATACCTTTGGATTTTTAATGGAGCCAATTTAGAATTAATTTAAAGGATGTTGGGTCATTTAGATTACTTGTTTTATATTGAATTATTATATCTTTATATTTTTTTGTATTTTGTGTTCCTTTGTTTTTATAGTAATGCTATATTTTTATGTTATATCTCACTACTTACTATAGTTGTCAACCTATTGCAAATCTGTTCCGAGACATTAGTATGCGGTCTCAACGGAAGATCAGCGTAAGTTTTTTTTTTTTTTTACTTTAAAAAAAGTCAGCTGAGTTTTATGACGACCAATGTTTTATTATGCAATTTTATTGATTTTTAAAGCGTATTTATGCTGAACTTTTATGTTATTAAATTAAAGAGAAAAAAGTTAAAATTTCAACTGACACGGGCGGGATTCGAACCCGCGACCTTCGCCGATCCGTGGCAACGCTCTTACCTCCGAGCCACCGTGTCTTACACGCATCAGTTGAAATTTTAAATCTGTATTCTCTTATAACACATATGTCTTGTTTATTGGCATATTTATTGACATAGGCGCCATCTATTATCTCTTTTGCAAGTGGCAATTTGATTGATCTGTAACACGTATTATCATATATGCT
Organism: Sericinus montela; assembly: GCA_029286605.1. Taxonomy (NCBI): domain Eukaryota; kingdom Metazoa; phylum Arthropoda; class Insecta; order Lepidoptera; family Papilionidae; genus Sericinus; species Sericinus montela. The sequence continues at coordinate 284,860 of JAGSMR010000056.1, read as the reverse complement.
TTTGACTGAAAAGTTTTTAGGTATGTATGGAGACTCGTCATTTTATTGTAACTTGCGATTATGTGAACTCTATTTTGTAATATGTAAATGGTACATATTTATATTATGAATAAAATATTTGATTATTTTCTTATTGATTTATTTATATTCTACATATTTCAGTTGTGATAGCGGAGTAGTTTATCTGAATTCGAATCAGGAGGCTCGAGGCTCGAGATCGATCCACACGCGGAAGGATCGTACTCTTTCAATATCTTTCCAATAACTCTTTCCATACTTAAGTAAAATATCACACCAAAATTATCAGACCGAAGATGGGCAGCAACGTCTGAGGTACGAGTGGTCTGGTACTGTGATCCCCAATCCACTTGCCGGGCGTGGCGATTATGGCAAATTCTATCTATGGGAGAGGCCTATGACAAATCAAAATAAATAGTACAGAAATTAAACTATAAATGTTAATGTATTGTTCACGGTACATATTAATCATTTGGTTTTTTATAGTTTATAAATAATTATTGCGATGCCAATAACTGTCAGGACTGAAAGTCAGCAGACTAAATCGCAACAGATCCGAAAGCAGCTAAATTCATTCCTGCAGTCATTTCTTCTCGAACGTTCTTTGTCGCTAAAATTGGAATCAAGAAGAAATATTCATAATTATGACAATTATGCAATGTGTGATGCTGAATATTGAGTATTATAATGTTAGTGGAGAACAAATAATGGTACGTGTGTTTTTAAATGGTGGTGGTGACTTGTGCGTAAGTCTTTTAAGGGAAAAGGTAAAAATGGAACTCTCTTGGAATCACCTCGCTGTCAGTACGTGCGTCAGTCCGTTATTGGTCTATCCGACAATTTGAAAAGACTATATTAGGAACGCGGGAAAGCAGTAAATCAATAAATATTAAATACGGTTGGTACGGAAAAGTATAGTCCCTTGGAGCTATTGCTATCAAACCTTTTAGCCTCGTACCTTTAAGCTTTTACTACTATAATGAGATTCTCGTTAAAAAAGGAATAATGAAATTTGACAAGAAGCATGTTCTTGCAGCATATAAGCAAAGAAAAAATAGTTATAGTAGTTTTATCGCATTGAAAAATTTTCATTGCGATTTAAAACTTACTTTTGCAGTTAAAGAAATGACCGTGATGTAAAAGAAAAAATATTTTTAACAGCAAATTAAGATCTTAATCTCAAAGATGAGGAAGAGCCATCAAATTTATATTTTCGCCAATATAATGTTCAAAGTAAAACGCTTTCATAGTAGAAGTCCAGTAATATTCATAATTTTCGTGAAATTAGCTCTTAAAATTAACTTATTTACCGGAACACGGCTCTCGAGTCAGACTTGGACTTTACTGTAATACTTTTCATACAAAAGTTAAATCATTTACCACATATGTCTAGTAAAGTGTACATGAAACTATGGACTGTGTAGATTTATAGACGAAATAAATATTTTTTATTTCAACGTCGGGGCTAAATTAACTAACGTTGTGTTGATTAACATTGCGGATTCACTGTTCGACATATGTAAATTTAAATGTATGAAGCTATAAATATAAAAGAAGAAAAAACAGAAAAGCTGCAATAAAGGAAATAGCTGCTTTTTTGTGTTATTTCTCTGTTAAAGAGCTCTCTAGAATAGTTCCACACTGTTATCCATTTTTACTGTTAAATAGCTATGTTGTGTTTCGGTTTGAAAAATGCTTAAGCGAGTTTGATTACGGGCAATTGGTTATCGTTGTTAGCCCCCAAGGTGTGACTACGCATTAGCAATATTCATCGTGGCTAGACTGTTGGCTTGTTTTCTTCCTACTCCAATAAAAAAAAACAATCACAACAAAGTGGGAGCAAAATGAGTAGTTAGTCTGCAGGTGTAATTTTGCAATAGTGGTCACTAAGCACATTATGGGAGCAGAATGAGTACCTAACTATTATATCCACTAATAACTATGCAAAAATTAGTCTCGTCGCAAGATTGAATCAATGGAAGAGTTAAAGTCCCTTATTTTTCAATATCCTATGAATTCCGGTTCTATCAACAATTCGAGGCAATCTAAAGAACCTGTATCTTCAAGGGATAATTCTACCAGAACTGGCGTTAATGCTCCACGGAAAACCCTTACCCAAACGCAACTAATCCTTAGGTACATTGTTTACACTGCAACGGACTTATCTTTATATACTAGGCATTGTCTTTACTGAGCTCATATTATTTTTATGAGTTTATCACTTATTTAGTTTACTTTTATATGTTATTTCGATAGGGTTTGTTATGTAGGTCAGTTTTTTCTCTTTAAAAACAACTTTACAAGTAATTGTTTTGTTTGACAATGACATTTATTGCTTTATTTGACAGCTTTTCACTTTTTTTGGAGTTTATGGCCTGGTATCTAGAACTTTAAGCCAAGTCTTGAGTAATTTTATTCGGTTTATTATAATTTCCCCACTGTATCTTTGATGAGTTTATATAGAAGCACGTAATAGGATATATTTTTTAACATATCACTCAGGCGGTGGGAGGGATTTTGCACTGTCACTTGATTTTGCATTTTATCACTTATTTCATTGACAAGAATCAGTCTGTCAAACGAAAAGCACTCACATGTAAATATGAAATGTTCGATATCACCAACAGAATTATTTACCAGGACATACTGGCATTCGAGGCAACAGAAATTGGAGTATCACAGCATCATCTTTTTGTTCAAAAGAAAAAGAAAGTATATAATGTAATTAAAATTCGTGATCAGTTTATTTAGTCAGTTTATTAATGTGTGATCTACTGCTTTCATATAATATGTAGATTCTATAATCCTTCAATCATTACGTTGGATTTGATAAAGTACTTACCCACGCAAAAACCATAAATTCCGGCCAACGAGGGCTGTTTATTGACTGCATGTCAATGAGCAGCCATTTCCAGCTGCCCAGAGCAGCCATATTGGGGAGACTGAGGTCAAGACAATTAAGTCCCTTTGGTTCACCTTCCACAGCAGATATTTTTTGGGACAATATGACAGGTGGTCGCCGTCTTTGTGTGCAAGCCAACGATATAAATATATATTAGTTTTTTTAACCCCATTGTTACCATCCTAACACCAGAGGATCGAACTCTGCGTCTCTTGACTCAAATTCCGATCATCCAACCACTCGACTATTTTTAGTGACTCAAATGGTACGTCTAACAGAAGGTCAATTACTTCGTGAAAATAAATTTAATAAATATATTCCAGAAAAATGAACACTTGTTGCTACGGTGGTGAGAATCTCATAATTTTCCACTAACACATTTTCATACACAGAGACGGTCTTACTTACCTCTACATTCTAAAATAAGCTAAATGAGTATTACTTTAAAATGCTTATTGGGCTGCATCCTTTACAACAATCATTGAAAACTGGGCAGGACATAGTCTTCCTGTGGAAAATGCGAATACTTTATTTAAACATTTGGGCTATATTTTTAAAAGGCTATGTCGGCTGTGTACAGAATAATTTAACAATTGTTGAACCATTTCGTTTGCTTTATGTTTGTTTGATTGTTATGTCATCAAACCGATAAAGAAAGTTGCCTGAAAGTCCGTCAAATAGCAGACACAAATAGGTTTAATGAGTATTTATTCTTCTACCACGATTAATTAGCTGGAAAACACGTTGTGCTTCTAATTAAAAATTTCTATCAATTAAATATTAGAATATATTTTAATAGAATATAAAAATAAAAAAATAAAATAAAATATCTTCACGCAATTCCCAATACAGGGGTAGACAGAGGTCTAGTCTGGACAATTAAGTCCCTTCCACCCAACTTCCACCGAAGATATTTTCGGGACAACGTGACAGGTGGTGAGCCCGTCGCCGCCCTTACGTCCAAGCCAACGATAAAATTCATACGCAAGTTTTTTTTAAAACACATTGGTACGAGCCTGCCACCTGGGGATCGAACTTGGGTCTCTTGACTCGTAATTCCGACCACCCAACCATTCGGCTATCGTGACTTTTATTGAATATGTTCAATGAAAATATTTTTTTATAATATATATTATATTCTGGTTTCTCCACGATGCCTTCTTTCATAACCGTGCACAAGAAAAATAGTACTCAAGAAATCAAGTACAAAACACATTCGTACATATCATATCTTCGTGCATCCTCCCTACATAATATCTTTTGCTTCTTTCACATTCATCAGTAGGAAATAAAAATAGTCGTAAATATAAATTCAATATTCCCCTCTCGACTAAAGGACTCTTGAAATTCATAGAAAGTTGCTTTTACTTCACAATGGAATTACATATTACAAAACTCATTGAGCAAATTAAAAAAAAATTAAAACGGTAAGGGCTTTCTTTCACTTGAAGCCTCGCGAATTGCTGTTGGAACTTTTCGGGGAAATCAATAATTGAACGTTTTTGTCTTTATTTTGAATAATATTGTTAAATATTTTAAAACTCTGTTCAATTATAATTAGTTAAATAAATCTTCACGTCATTTACAATACATGGTTAGACAGAGGTCTACTCTAGACAATTTAGTCCTTTCGACCCACTTTCCATCGAAGATATTTTGGATCACAACATGACAGTTGGTGAGCCCGTCGCCGCCTTAATGTCCAAGCCAACGATATAATTCATACATAGTCTCTGAAAAATCCTATTGGTACGAGCCTGACACTAGGGATCGAACTCGGGTCTCTAGACTCGAATTCCGATCACTCTTTACTTTTTTATTACTTATAATAATATAACTTACAATAAGACTAAAATATTAAAATACCTTCACACAATTCCTATTATATAGAGGCTGACACAGGTCTAAACACTTACGTCCTTTCGACTCACCTTCCATCGAAGACATTTTTTGAGACAACGTGATCGTGGTATATTCAATCTACAACAATTGTACACTTACTCAACATGTATACTAATTAGAAAAATATATTCAAATAAAATGAATACCGAATTACTTCTCTCTTACTCATATAGACTACTCAAGCAGAAGAAACATACAGTTTGAACGAGCTCAGCCATATAATAAGCTACTAGAACGCTTGTCTTTCAAAGTTTTTAGAAGAAATATTGAAAATTGTATATGTTAGAATAATATATATATATATATATATATATATATATATATATATATATATATATATATATATATATATATATATATATATATATATATGTATATATATATATATATATATATATATATATATATATATATATATATATATATATATATATATATATATATATATATATATATATATATATATATATATATATATATATATATATATATATATATATATATATGTATATATATATATATATATATATATATATATATATATATATATATATATATATATATATACTATGCATCATAGCAATGGTTTGAAACCCACTAGGGTCTAATGTGTGTGTAATGAATATGAATGTTTGTACATTAGTCATGGATATGTATATGTGAATTTTTAACTATTTAAATAAATACATTGTAACGTTAGCTTAGACATTTAGAAGGCAATAAGCTCACCACCTGTCACGATGGCCCAAATACGCTTTTATCAAAAGTATGTCGAGGTCACGACAGTGGAGTCCCCATTGTCTTGACCTCTGCTCCACTAATGGGAAATTGCGTATGTTATAAAAAGTATCGTGAACATTGTGTAGTTCCTTATATTGTTTAGTTATTTTTAAGTTCCCTTTTTATTTATATACCTTACTTCTGAAGACTGTAAATTCTGCTTCACCATTGTGGACAGACGCACCGAAACACGCCTCTACCTGTGCGGCTTCCGGCCCCCACAAAGCCAACAGACCTTCCCGAGTTGACCACCCGGACAAGGAGTTCATAAGGGCGGGGGATTTAACGTCACCAGTCCTCCTGTTACCTCGCGCCAATTCCGGTCTTTGTCTCTGTCGCGAAGCACTTTTAGGCCGCATAGGTCCGAAGAACGGCGCATAATAATGCTGACACTCTTCTGTCCTCACGGTCCCATATTAACCTCATCGTCCTATTCTTCGAGAGCGTGGTATTGACAAGCCACATAATATAAAGCAGCCTGGCTTTGCCATCTTAAATAGTTACTACAACCTGAGGAGATCTGCATAGAATTTGAAATAAAAGAAAAAAGTCTGCGAAGAATCTTAAAATAGTACAAAAAAATCTTAAACACCCTTTAAAAACAATTTAAACATATTTGACAAAATAAGGATAAAAAATAAGAAAAGGTTTTTAGAGGTGTTTAGCGTTGTATTAGTAACGAAAACAAACAAGTTTCATTTCTTTATAAAATTTTTGAAACTTAGTTATAAATTGAAAAGAAATAAGAAGCACGAGTTTTATATTCCAATATTTTCAAGTGTTATACTTTAAGTAATGTTAAATTCGAGGCAAGAAAACAAAAAAAAAATAAATAAAAAGGTCCAACTTTACTCACGAAGTTTTTGTCATTGTCATTTAAAGTGACTCGATACTATAAGAATCAATAAACTCGTTCAATTGTAAGTAATTGAATATAAAACTTTATAAAAGGTTTTTAGCTGTTGCCGTCAGCGTGATACCGATTCATTTGCACAAAACTGTATACTTTTGGGATAGTAAATAGTGTTATGTAACCCAAAGGGTTCAAACTTTTCTATTTATACGCTGAGAAAATAACTAATGTATTTTGGAGCTGGACAACCTAGGCAACCCTCCTCGGGAGAGTACGCATCTATTCACTTGAGGTGGCCTCCTGGAAAAAAAAACAAAATAAAAGAAAAGATATTCGCTGAGTCAGAGGAACCTTCTCTTTCTTCTTCGGACGTTTTACTACTGCGTGGTATCAGCGTATGAATATACTACTCCCTATCCGACAGATGGCGGCATAACCATCTCTATAAAGAGCATGTCTAAATTTAGCAGACCGGGGACCGGGGGCAAAGGGGATTTGAGATCGTCAATACACATGCCAAGATTATGACAAGCTAAATAATCGTCACACATATTCTGTATTTCCTTTGTTTAAAAAAAATAGATTATACCTCCAGAATTTCTTCTCCGTTAGAAGAACCACATTCAAAAATGTGGTAAAATAAAAATTACAATTGATGAATACACCTAATTAAATAATGTGTAATTAATTATATGTGTATCGATGAATACATGATTTGATTTGTGTGTACATTGAACACTACAAAAACTATGTTCATCTATTTGAGAATTACCTAAACTTTGGTAACGTTTAAAATGGATCAACTAAATAAGTGCCTTCATTAAAAAGTAAGTATAAACATAATACTGGCTAGCAAATATTCTATACTCTAGTGAAAAGGTGTTATTAGTGTAAGGTGTTATTAGTGTAGTTTAAACGTTGTTTTTGTGTAGTCTTTGGTGTACGTGACAGTAAACACTCCCTGTTGTTGGTGCTGAATCACGAATTTCGTTTTAAAAAGTAAAAAAAAATTAAAGCTTTTTATAAAAACGGCTTGCGAGTTTCCTACGCTTGATGTATTAAAAAGAGAACATAAGACGAATTTCTATACAAAATAAATGTAATAATTTGTAAATATCAAGGAAATAAATTCTTTTCAGTAAATGAATAAATAAATATTTTTACGCCTTTCCCGGTAGAGAGATAGACAGAGGTCTAGAAAATTAATTCTTTTCGCCTAAGATATTTTTGGGACAACGTGACAGCTGGTGAGCTCGATATAATTCGTACATAAGTTTCTGAAAAAATCCATTGGTACGTGCTTGCCATTTGGGGACCGAACTCGAGTCTCTTGACTCCGAAACCTTTTCACCAAGCCACTCGGCTATCATGACTGTGGTATATTTTTTTTAAATATTTTCAGAACTTACTTATCTTCACGCACAATCCCTGACGGGGTAGCCAGAGAGAACAGATCGCCAAGTGTCACGATCCCTACATACCTCTTTCGCTTCTTTCAGATTCAACATCTTCTTCATTCATGCACATCGAAGTATCCCAGTACTCTTGACCCTCCCGTCTTCGAGCCATTTGCTCACATATACATATAGACATATCTTCACGCACAATCCCTGACGGGGTAGCCAGAGAGAACAGATCGCCAAGTGTCACGATCCCTACATACTTCTTTCGCTTCTTTCAGATTCATCATCTTCTTCATACATGCACGTCTAGGTATCCGAGTACTCTTGACCCTCCTCTCTTCGAGCAATTTGCTCACATGGTCTTCGAAAGTTAGTCTCGGTCTACCTCGACCCCTTTTAACCTCGGTCTTCACTCATTCGATCAACGTGCCCAAACCATCGTAGCACGCCCTTATCCATTTTTGAGACAAGGTCATCTTTCAAACCTGCCATATTGCGAATCTCTTCGTTTCGCTTTCATTTTACGAAGAGATCGCATCTCCACTGCATTCAACCTGCTTTTATGCTTCTTCTGGCATACCCAGGTTTCGCTGCCATATAACAAAGTCAGAACCAACACTGCGTTATGTATTGCAAGGCGTGCACTTTTCACAACGCCTTGCCTTTTGATTAACGCAGTCAGGGCACCATTGACTTTGTTCCCGGCAGCGACACGCCTGTCCACATCTAAATCACATCTTCCATCACGGCCAAACGCACTCCCCAAGTATACAATTTCATTCACCTGTTCTAGACATTCCTGATTTACCCAAATTTCGCACTTCGTTCTTTCTTCGTCCCTTTCAAATACCAGAACCTTAGTTTTATTAGCATTCAAACGGAGACCATTAATTTCACATTCTTCTTTCATACACGTGACTAATGCCTGCAGTTCTGCCTCTGATGGTGCAATAAGCACTGCATCATCAGCATATAGCAGACAATTTACTTTTATGTCACCCAATTTCACACCCAAACAGCTATCTTTCAGCTTCTGTAAACAGCTGTCGAGATACAGTATGAACAGCCAGGAAGACATGACACAACCCTGTTTTACGCCCGTTTGGACGCTAAACATGGGAGACAGGTCATGCCCTACCCGCACACAGGCTTTACAGTCACAGTAAAGTGACTGCACAGCCCTTAGCATTCGACCATCCACACCATACCCCGGCAACAGTTCCCACATTTTCTTCCTTACAACCTTATCAAATGCTTTCTCAAGATCCACAAAAGCACAGAAAATCCTTTGGTTACCAGCCAGAAGCTTCTCCGTGATCATGCGGAGAGAAAACATTTGATCCGTGCATCCTCTTCCAGGTCTAAATCCGCATTGTGCCTCCCATAGAAAACTTTCCGATTTCTCTTGCATCCTACGTGTCAAAACCTTCGAGTAAACTTTACTTGCTAAACTGATCAAGCTGATCGCCCGATAGCACCCGCAGTCATAATGTGAACCTTTACCTTTATATAAAGGCAAAATAACTGAGGATCGCCAATCATCCGGTACATCCCCTGTCCGCCAGCACAAATTGCACAGCAGATGAAAGCTGTCCCAGATGCGAGGACCACCATACTTGACCATTTCAGCAGTAACTCTGTCTAGTCTCGTCCCTCGTCTAGTCTCGTCCCTCAGTGTCATCGAGGCCCGAGTCTGGCGTACTGGTCACGGCATCACCCGCCGATTACTCACAAAGATCATCACACGCATACATCTCTCTGTAAAATTCGCTCCATCGCTGCATGACGTCTGATTTTTCTGAGAGGACGTCATTGGTTCTCAAAGCCTTTTGTTCATTATGAAGGCTGTCGCACCACTCCGGGTCCTTCCAACCTCTTTCCAGAAGAGTTTGGAGTTCTCCTTGAAGTTGTGCGACAACCTTTCGTCCGCTTTCATTCTACTCCTTTCACGCACTTCCTCAATCAATGCTTTCGTGTGAACTTTCTGGAGCTTATATATTTCTTTCCTCTTCTCTCTTATATCCTTATCATTACTAAAGGCCAAGTAGTCTAACCATGCTTTCTTCTTATTATTAACTGCTTGTTTCACTTCGTCATTCCACCATGCATCACCCTTTTTACTACTACCTCTTTTCACAGATCCACACACGTCTTCTGCTACACAATCCATTCCATCCCTAAGGTTCTGCCATATTTCATCCACACATTCTTTCCTGACATCGATGATGTCAAACATTTCGGCTACCCTTGCTTGATATTTATCCCTAGTGTCCGCTTCCTGAAGCTTCCAGCTTCGGTTGCTACCGACCGACTGGTATCGCCGTTGGGTGGCGCCAACCCGCGAACAGAACCCTAAATTTAGTAATCACTAGATAGTGATCCATTCCCAGGTCAGCGCCTCTGAACACTCGCGTATCCATCACCGGTTTTTGCAGTCGGTCATCCACCAGAAATAAATCGATCATACTTCTCTCATTCTCTCTTTTTCTAGTATACATATGGATTTTCTTGTGACTAAACATAGTGTTTGTCACAGGAAGACCCTTTTCCTTGCATAAAGCCAGTATAAGCTTGCCAGCATCGTTAACCCTTTTATCAACAGACATTCCAAGCACCGACTCGTACCCTGGCCGAGCGGTACCAACCCATCCATTCAAATCACCCCATACAACAATTCTTTCGTTTCCCCTAACCAAATCAAGAACTTTTCTTACATTCTCCCAAAAGTCCTCCAGCTCAGCCCTGGACGACGAAGCTACCGGCGCATAAACAGCCTAAAGGAATAACTTTGACAGTCCCAATTAAAAGCGAACCCAAAGAAGTCTTGAGTTCACAGCCTTATATTTAGTCATAACATCGACCAACCGAGACGACAGTAGCAACCCCACTCCTTGGCAGGCACTCTCGCTCTCCGGGACTCCGGACCATAGAGTTAACGCCCCGCCAGGGAGCTCTTCAGTATCACTGCCCTTCCGTTTGGTCTCCGACAAACACAGGACATCTAGTTCTCTTTCTTTCATTATTTCGATCAACGCATTCGTCTTATCTCTCATGCCTCCTCTAACATTCCACGTGCCAACTCTGCACTCCGTCTTCCACCAAGTATTTTCAATATATTAATATTTCCAAATATTTTTAGTAAATATGTAAAATAAAATAACATAAAAAATCTTAAAACTGCATTATACAGCATTTGCTTTTTTGTATATGATATTGGGGCTAAGTATCATTATGCATTCACTTTTGGATTACAACAACTAAAAGTTTTGCAGATGTAAATGCGATAATAGTTCCCTATCATCGCATTTATATTTAGACAGTTATTTGCATGCAAAGTTAGGCCTTTTGCATTTATGCAAACTTACTTAAAAATTTTGTATGAAAATGAGAATATCTCGCTGTCTAAAAAACACACAATTATACCAGTTGTAAGAGATTTCATTGACATATTTTATTCTTATTTTTATCATATTTACTCATCCTTATTCTATAATCTCTGATCCAGTTTCTCTTCAACATTCATTGAGGAGAAATTGGAGTAAAGGAGGAGATGGTCTTTGGTCACCTCATTTATTATATCTAACCCGTCTTCATCGGTCGAAACAGAGGAGTACAAGATGTCTTTCACGATTGAACGATATTGATTTGTTAGAATAGTGAAAGACACCGATCGAGACAAGACAAAACCCGGGGGGCACCGCGCGAACCATTCAACTAAGGTTCCTTCGTTCGTGTGAGCTCATGGGTATCTTAGATCGATTTAACGGTTCGTTCGAATCTGATGTTTTGTCAAGTGGTCAGTATTGATTTAGTCCTATAAAACAGATACATGCCTATCGGTGTTTTGTTTTCCTACAGGCGGTTCATCACACACGAAAGTTTTGTTTTTCAGAAGAATCTCTCAAGGTCTTTGAGTCAAGAGCGTTAAAACGTAATGGTCTTTAGTCGCTGTATGTTATCTTTGAAAGTTCCGATCCTTTTTATACGTGAAAATTTTATACGGGAAATAATCCGCCCTGTCATAGACCGGAACTGTTATAAGTGAAAGGTAGGTCCGCACTTTTGATCGTCATCATAACGGCTTGTAAAACTTCACTGTTCGATTCGGGAGGATCTGCCATAATCGCTTCGCTTGGCAACCGATTGATCTTAGTACCGTACACTTGTTTGATAGCACGACAGATTGCACTATAGACGCACTGTTCGTTACGGATCTCCTGTTATTTTGCAAAATGATGATACGGATATCTGTCGGTAGCCAATGCATTTTTAAGGCTATGTTCTTAGTCGCGCCCATAGAAAAAGCGTGTGGTAAATTCTTCCGCCGTAATCGCACGGCAGTCTTTAACTTTGGTACCGCTGCTTGGTTGTAATACGTAGAACATTTTTGAGGATGTATTAGTTAGTAATATTCTATTTTATATTTACGTGATCAAGACATTTAAAGTCACTTTTAACCCATAGGCCCCAAGGCCACATAGGTTATACAAATTATCTTTCTCAAATTAGTATTACTCCCTAATGATTAATAAAATGGTTTATTTTAAACGTTCACTAAAACCTTGGCAGTTAATTAATACTAAATAAATTGTAGAAAGGATAACCTAACATAGTTTGCAGAGAAGTTTGTCAGGAAAGGTGAAATGTCTGCGAAGTAGATCAGTTCTTTCGTAAGTAAATAACAATGAAAAATAGTGAGAAGCGAAAAGTTTGTTTACGTTTTCTAAGATAAGGAACAAAACTTTACCGTTTCATCAAGAACGTCGGCTGACATTCGAACCGACTTAAACTTTTTATGCTCAGATTGATATTTTAATTTTAGATCTATTTTTTCTTTCATTAAATAATTCTGAATTATTTACGAGACTCTATAGCTTATATTCAAGTTTTATTTTAACTTTTACACGCTCTTTTTCCGCATTATAATATCAATCGCTTTATGCCATCTGTTAACGGCATAAGAATATGTAACTTCCGTTTTTCTCCTAACTATCGTATGAAGTGGCAACTGGAAACATCCTGCATACCATATCAGTAACATAAAGACGGCGGGATGACCATCACAAAAAAAATACCAGATCCAAGTTCAGCAGACCAGTGACGAGCAGCAGTGTCTAAGGAGACTGTGATTGCCAATCCGCTTGCCGAGCGTGGCCATCGTACAGGAGAGGTCAGCGTCCTGCAGTGGAATTTTACAAACCGTTAAGAAAGTAAAATTATGTATAAATATATTAGTCGATAGTGGAGTGGCTGGATGGTCGGAATTCTAGTCAAGAGACTCGAGATCGATCCCTGGGAGTCAGGCGCGTACCAATGGGTTTTTAAAAAAAAAAAAACTTATGTACGAATTATATCGTTGGTTTGGACATTAAGACGGCGACGGGCTCACCACCTATCATGGTGTCCCGAAGTATCTTGGGTGGAAGGTGGGTCGAAACGACCTAATAGTCTACACCTCTATCTACCCCCGTATTGGGAATTGCGTGATGATATGTTTTTTTTGTATAATATTTATTATATAATAATATATATATAAGTTCCTTCAGCCCACGTTTGATCGAAGATATTTTTTGAGATAACGTAACAGGTGGTGAGCCTGTCGCCGTCTTTATATCAAACCAACGACGTATAATGAACGTATATAAGTTTTGATGGTAAGCACGTCTAAGTCAAGCAATTAGCTAACATGGTCTTCGAAATTAGTCTCGACTTAACTCGTGTTATTTTATTGTCAAATTTCGCGCTATATATTTTCTTCTCCGGTCTGTACACATTCGTTGTGTTTATTATAGAGCAAAATCCATATTAATTCAATTAAAAAGAACATCTGCGGTTGGCAGATGAATTTAGCTATATCGAAGATTGCTTTTGTCCATTTTAAGCAAACTTAATAGTTGCAATTTCTGTTTTCAATAGTTTTTGCGCACTTCGTATTAATACTGGAAAATATAATTCTTTGTTGGCTGAATACAAAGGCCGCTTGTAATTTAATTGAAATAAAAAAGTCACAATAGCCGAGTGATTGGGATATCGGAATTTCGAGTCAGGAGACCCGAGTTCGATCTTCAGGTGGCCGGCTCGTGCCAATGCGATTTTTCAAAAAATTATGTACGTAATGATTTCTTGTATTATCGCGAATACTACACATTTTAAAGAAAACGATTTTTGGATTTTATCGCGTTTTTAATTAATCCCGGGGGGGGGGGGTTGGGGGTTTGTGGATCTCTTAGTATCGGGAAATAAAAATAGTTAAAAACGTGATAAAATCCGAAAATCGTTTTATTTAAAATTATGTACGATTATATCGTTGGCTTGGACATAATTCCGAAAATTTTATTGTCTAGACTAGACCTCTGTCTACCCCTGTATTGGGATTGGAGTGAATATATTTTTTAAGAGAAATTATAAATTACATTGAATTTTATACGATTTGGACAATAGTGTTCAAAATGTTTTTGGCTACCGATAGATGGAGGGATAACAATCTCGAAAAATATGAGATAAAAATTTTACCGGCCAATAACGGGCGTCAGAGGTGCGGGGTGTCCTAACACCCAATACTGCGTACCAATACTGTAGCAGTACCAATACTGCGATCGCCAATCCGTTTGCCTAGGAAGAGGCCCATGTGATAGACGATTTAGGAGTTAGTAGTAGCCATGAATAGACAACCACCTCATGTATAGACACCACACATGTATAGGCACAACCCTGGTCTCTTCTTCGCTAAGCTAAGACAGCCCCATATTTGGGCTACTTCCACAGTGGCTCGGGAGCACTTCGAGCTATATATCTCCTCAGCGTCGCTATCAAATGTTTACACCTAGCTTTCCTTCAACTCAAAAACAATGAGTATTTTGATATATTTATGCTCAGACCTTAACATTGATTGACTTTATTTGTTTACTCGTGTAGCTATTTCATCACATATTATATTTATCAGAGACATGTAACAGAGGGGACAAGATAACATTTGATATATTTTTGTGCTCATTTTGATGTGTGAACTGAAGAGGCATATCATATGATCCTAATGTTAATTAATTCAACCGTCTACTTAACCTGCCTATAACGAAAAACGAAATGACATAACATTAATATTTATTTACGAATGATTTTTTAGCAGACTGGTGAACAGGGGAAGCTTGAAAGTAGCACCAGTGACAGAGAAAATGAAGAGTGGTATGCTAGCATGGTTCGGATATATAATGAGGAGGGAAGAATGTAATATAGACAAAAGAAAGTTAGAGATGAATGTGGATGGACGAAGAGCTATGGGAAGACCAAAACGATGGATGGATTGTGTGAAAGAAGACATGTGAAAGAAAGAAGTAAGTATTGAGATGATGTAAAATAGAGGGGAGTGGAAGAAGAAGATATGTTGTGCCGACCCCACATAGCATGGAATAAGGGCAGGAAGAAGAAGAAGGAGAATATTCTAAAGTTTATTTATTATAGAACTATTCTAAGTATTACCTTACTAAGGAGTAAGGCAATACTTAGAATAGTACTATAATAAAGTCATTGAGGTTCCCTGATGAGAGTTGTCCGAGCCCGTCTTCATTGTTAATTCATTTCTTCATTGTTGAACAGCTTACTTATTTTATGTTCTATTTTTTGTGCGATTAAATTCCAGAGCTAGTTGGTTTGTAAATCAGGCAAAACTTTTTATTATTTTAAAACGCAGAAACTTTCAACTCCTGGCATGTGAATTTCTTTTGTAGGATCGACCTCTCCTGTATTTTTTTACCACAATTGCGAAGATTTTACCACAGTCGCCACGTTTAGAAACAACTGTTTCCCTTAGATAGGCAATCGCAGTACTAGAAACAACGCACTTTAGACACCGATTTTTTGATCAGGTATTTTTCGAGATGTTTATTCTGTCACCGGCTGGTATTAAGTTATTCAAGATTCTTTCCCTTAGACACCTTTTCCGATAAAGACACGACGCGTAAAAAAGAGGAAAAAATATACCACATATTCTTAAGTAAACATATCACATATAAAAAAAATCTAGATTATGAACTTTTTAAACCCACTTTTCACCGATGCTTATTTAGGACATGTCAGGTTTCCCTAACGCTCACGTTGGTGATGTTCAAGGTAACATACATACATATATTCACGCCTCTTTCCCGTAGGGTTAGGCAGATACCACTTCTTTCCTCTGTCTACGATCCTTACATACTTTTTTCGCTTCGTCCACTTTCATTAATCCCTTCTTACATTCTCTTCGATTTAGGGTACTCTTGACCTGGCCTTTTTTTAGGACGTTCATGATTTGGTCTCGAAACGTCCGCCTAGGTCTTCCCCTTCCTACACTTCCAGTCACACTCGCCTTATACACTTTTTTCATCAATCGTTCTTCATTCATTCTCACGACATGGCCAAACCATCTAAGCATACCTTTCTCAGTTTTAGTCACTACATCTTCTTTCAGACCACAACGTTTCCTTATCTCACTATTCCTTATCCTGTCACTCAGTTTCACTCCTGTCATACTGCTTAACGCTCTCATCTCAACTGCATTTATCCTGATTTCATGTTTCTTCTGCCATACCCAACTTTCACTTCCGTACATGAGTGTTGGAACCTACACTCCCTCATGCAGAGCCAAACGAGCCTTGTTAGACACCTTCCGACTGTTCATAAAGGAGTGCAGAGCTCCATTTACCATGTTTCCTGCATTCACTCTTCTTTCAATATCACTCTCACACTTTCCATCTCTTGTAAACTTTGAACCCAGATACACAAACTCATTCACCTGTTCAATTTGTTCATCTCCAATCACGGTCTGTTATAATATTGCGGTCTGTCATTGTCTCATCTCTTTCAAACACCATCACTTTCGTCTTATTTACATTCATCTAACAAAAGCTCCACTCATAGCAGTTACCATCTCCAGCAACTCCTCGGCTGAAGACGAAAGTAATACTTGGTCGTCAGCATAGAGAAAATATTTGACGAGTAACTTATTCATTCTCAACCCACCTTCATTCTCTTTTAAATATGTCAAGCAATTGTTCATGAATAGATTAAACAGCCACGGTGACGCTACACATCCTTGTCTAACACCTTTTTTGATATTAAACCATTTAGTGTATGCCCCATTTATCCTTAGAAGCTAGCGGTATATGTATATACCTATATAGATAAGTAATTAAAAAAAAGGCATTTGTTCACATAAACGTCCATGACTCGAGAACAAACATTCATATTTATCACATAAATGTAATCCCTTAGCGGATACGAAACCCTTCTGAGCTTCCATCCTTTCAGCTAACGAGTATCAAACTAAGACCCACAAAGTGCCTTAATGCTTGCTGCTATAGGTTTTGATGGCCTTGTGACATTATAAGAATAGTAAAATCTGCATTTAGATGATTTTAGATGTATCCAATAAGGAATACTGATTCAATTTATGTTTCAAATCGGCTTCGTGCATTTCGCATTAGAATAAAGCTTGCATTGAAAATACTACTTCTATGTTAGCCGGATTCAAAGGTATACGCCTGCAGTGCTTACACTGCAGGCGTATACTCAAACAGATTTTGTGTACTCTACAGTCTTATTTTTCAATATTGATTTTAATAGAAAACTGCTTCGATTTTTTAATAGATCAATAAAATAAGGGAATGATTAAAAATCATCGGATTTCGGATATTCCCTTGCGGGATAAATCCTATACATACACGCATGGGTCAACGAATTAAGGCTGTTTTTTTGATATAGTGTGACACTGGTAAAAGAGAAAGCATTTTTAATTATTACCGGTTAGCTTAATTTTGTCTGGTATTTTTGGATATGGTTAAGCCCACCACCCTATCGGAAGTAAGGCATTCCACAGAATAGAATCAGAATTAATGGTATTGGGACAGCCTTTACCGCTGGTAATCGTCGAGGAATTGTGCTCAAGCATTAATCCTAAATTACTACATGTCCTCTTGGAGGCGTAAACCGTCTAAAGTTAAACCATCATTGTTCATATACATAATGATATACACATGATATGACAATGATATATACATAATAAATTCATGTACATAAATAACATCTCAAAATGCTTTATCCATTCTACTTGTCTTCCATTCGCGCATTACATAAATGTCTATAGAACTGTTAAAGCAACGCGCTTCTTCTCCGGAACGATCTATTCAGGTTCTCAGACATCAGTAACCAGAATAGATTGATCTTAATGTTTCCAAATGATTTATTACATACTTTTCGCGTAAGCTTTCTACTTTCCTTAATCATGTGATATCAGGGGATGAGGTTACTAAAGATTACCGTATGGTACATGATTGTAAACTGCTTCTGAACAGACTTAAACCGCTAGGATTAATTATACAATCAGAATATTGTTCCTTTGTGTTTAGCTATCTCGAATATGCTTCACAAGTAAAGCACCTGCAGTACTCAATTTCAACTTTAAAAAAGATCAAAAAAAGTTTATCTATTTCTAAATTAAAATTACAATTAAGTGATAAAGTTCACAACTCTGTATGTCCTCGTTTTTATTTGTTCCCACTTCATATGCGAAGAGATATGGCCGACGCTGTTTTATTTCAAAATTAGCACAAATTATTGACGGTTGCCCTCAGCTGCTCTCTAAGATTTTCAGTTCAAAATACTGGATCTGGATACTGGATCCTGGTAGTTCTTTCAGCCAAATCAAGATATCGACGTTTATTCACCATTAACAAGATATTGACGTTTATTCTTCATGTCAGCACTGTACTGAATAAGTATTGCTGAGATCACGAGAGTAACCAATAAGGGTAGTAAGGGCACTGCCATACGAAAATATTTCATGTCGAAATTTTGACAAAGTTAATAGCTTTAAATTCTTTGTGGAATGTCACGTGCATGTTATATTTTTAATATATGGAAACAGTAGCCTACGTATCTGTTAATTGTTCCTACATGCTTGTCTATTGCTCAAGTTCTTCGAAAAATTTTAAGCAAGTAAAATTTAATAATTAATAAATAAATTAAATAACGTTTTTTCTTATCGTACAAAAATCTGTTTGAAACTTTTCACATGTTTTAAAGAATGCTGCTGAGTACAACTAAAGGAGAATTTTACGAGTTTGTTTTACGCTTTCTTAATCCGAATTGATAGAAAAATGTTGGATACAGCTAAGCTTTTCCAGTTCGAAATACATTATATTTTGAACTTTAAGACTGCGGCTTACAGATCGGCACCCATTATTTAAAAAATTAAGTCCTTTCAGGATGGACTGAAATACAGAAAGTACAGAGTATATTATTTTTTTATGATAACAGTGTGCAATAGCGTCTCGTTTAGCATGTAAATGTTATTAATTAATTTTTTAAATTTGTTATTGAAAAAATTACTTCGCAACCCTCCGCATGAAAATATAAAAAGGTATATGCTACCTGGTCCGAAGAGAAGAAGAGCACCACCCTCCCTCCCATAGATGCGTGCACCAATTCCACTGTATGCACCACCACCACTACACTCAAACCAGGTAACACACACCACCGAAAACGCGACACGTGTTTCGCCTCAAAACAAGGCATCCTCAAGCGAGTAGACTCTACGATGAGCGACCGCAGAGTGACAAATGAGTCACTCGAGCAGTCTTTTATAACCTTACGTGACGCAACCGGCCGCCACCCCCACCAATGACGGCCGATTGCGTCACGACCTACCCGAAAAAATATTTAAAAGAGGTGAGTGAGTGACTCTTAAATTAAAGAGAAAAAAAATCTTTAAAGTTATTCAACTGACACGGGCGGGATTCGAACCCGTGACCTCTGCCTTAAATAAAGAAAGAGATTTAAAATTACTACTGATGCGTGTAAGATACGGCTCAGAGCGTTGAACGGTTCGGCAAAGTACAGATCCCGCCCGAGTCAGTAGAAATTAAAAAAAATAAACTATTTCTCTTTAATTTTAATTATGCAATTTTATTGATTTTTAAAGCATATTTATGCTGAACTTTTATAATAAAAATATTCTTTTTCTCTTTATTTCTCTTTAATTTAATAACAAAAATTTAAACATAAATTACATGCATTAAAATCAATAAAAATTGCGTTATAATTAGCCAATGCCTATTATTTTGAAATAAAATGCCAATGCTTATTATTTTATGAAAAAAAAATATAAAACAACCGCTGTCATTTACATTTGAAATAAAGTTTTGTTGCCGACTTTTTTAAACGTAATGCAGTTAGGTCGAATTTACGGGATCTAATAAGCTCACGCTTCGAAATTTATAACATTCGAAACAATTTTCTTTTCACCCTTCGATGCAACACTCGGCTTACAAATGAAATTTGCATTGTAAATATTTTCTATAAGCGGATCCATAGTGGAGCAACATGCTTTGTCAAGTGTAACCTTCTTGATTAAATACTATTAATTGTACTTCTTACAAGTAGTTCTTTTTATTAGATGTCGATTATTTACGTCATCACATTATTACGTAACTGTCAGTAAATACGTCTACATTCAATATTTTTCTTTCAATTGTAAAGTTTAAAAGCTTAAGTTTTCTTTTGTAAAGTACTTTTTTCAGCCTTATCCGGCTTCGCTTGGTACAAATAGATTGTACTTTAATTTTTTAAATTACTGATTTGATATATGCTGGTGTGTAAGCATTTTCTTTTTTCAACAGATTAAGCCAATCAAAGATAGAATGTAAAATATAATATAATTTATATGACAGTAAAGAAGTTTCCGAGATACCATTATCTAAATTTATGTAATCGTATTGGCGCTCGTTTAAAGTAACATTAAGTTGTTACTTTTTTTTATTTAAATAATTATGTACATAAAGCAAAAGCACAGAAGTATAAAAATAATATAAAGTAAAGTATGAAGTATGAAATAAAATATTTATAAAAGGGCACTCCTTATTCCTATACTGAAATATCTTCCAGCATAATCTCTCCTCTATAGGAATAGAGGAGAGATTATGCTCTGGTAGTAAATAACAACAGTAACGACAGTAACAGTAACTGACGCCTTTGTCAGTTTGAATACAGCATTTCACAAATACTTTACAATAAAAACAACATGTAACTAATACTTTACAATAAAAACAAAAAACAAATGTACAAAATTCTAATGTACAAATTAACTACATTAGTATCACTTCGTTGCAAAACTTAATTATCAAGCAACGGATGTGTTTAATAAAGTGAGTAAATCACAACTTTCAGTAAAATTATGCCTTACATTGTGGCAGATCATTAGCGTGGCTAAATTTCGGTTGCCAACTTTAGGGGCACTTGTTTCTGCTTATCGTAAATTATTAAGTACGCAAAAATTAACCGGACATAAGAGACTTCAAAACACCCTTCTATTAAGAAGTGTTCCCATTAAATAACATTATTTTTAGCCTATGGAATTGCTAGTTATATTTAAATAAAATAAATAAATTAGAGAAATTAAATTAGAGTTATTTGTAAAACAAAGTTATTTTTTCTATTCTTTACATTTATGTGCCTATGTAAGTACATAATATCGTTGGCTTATATAATAAAATCATTATAAATTTACGAAACGACAAGTTTACTGAAGTTTCGACTGGCGCGTCAACCTGGTTTACAATGTCTGGACGAGAAATAAATGGTGCTATAATGTTTTTAATTAATGACGATTAAAATTTTAATTGACTCAGGCGTTACTTTGCGGAAATTATCCGCCAAGTGTCCGATTGCTAAACATAGGGTAGCCTGAGGTCTAGACAATTTTGTCCTTTCGTCTTTATGTCCACGCCAACGATATAAATCGTACATAAATTTTATATCGAAAGAGATCATGGGTACAAGTCAATCGCCTGGAAATAGAACTCGCGTCTCTTCACTCAAATTTTGTGTATTATTAAAAAATTATTGAATTTATTTAGTGAATTATTATTAATAAATTGTTAAATATCTAGAATATCAATAAAATCGTTCATTAAATTTCGAGTGTATTAGAACATTACATGAACTATCACTAGAATATTTCCCCGATGTTTGTCACAAAATTGTGAAATGTGTTTATTTCAACTCTTTTAAATTTCGTCTTGTACTGCTTTAAAATTTTATTCTCTATGGATATGCTATCGTATCGTTGAATAACCTGAAACCGTTAGGCTGTTCTCGAGTATTAGAAAAAAGGGAATATTTTTTTTTTATAGAAAAGGGAGGCCAACGAGCAGGCGGCTCACGTGTAATGCATGCACGTGCAATATGGTAAGTGATTACCGCCGCCCATGAACACCCGCAATACCGGAGGCATAGCAGATGCGTTGCCGGCCTTGGAGTGCCTCCCCTTCCCCTAGAATTAGGGGGAGGGGGGGGGCTCCGGTTACCTGCACTCACCAGCCGAAACGCAGAACTTTGTTACACTTCTACTTCTCGCCGGTATTCTGTGAGGTCGTGGTACTTCCACGGTCGAGCCGGCCCATTTATGCAACTACAAAAGCTGATGCGTGGCTCTACCACTGTTAAATGAACTACAAAAATATACCTCCACTGTCATGTTGCAGTTTATCTTTAATACTGCTACGGATTTAGCGGTTGTTTCCATAAGGCTATTGTCATAAACAACATGCTTTATAGATAACACTGAAAGGTCATCAAAAATGTGGGTTGCTATTATATATTACTTTAAAATATTATTTTTTAGCGAGTATTCCCTGTTAATATTCTAAAAGTGTATCGCGATAGTCCGTTGGTTGGGTTATCTAAATACGAATGAGGAGACTCAAGTTTGATTCTTATGTCGAAGACTTGAACTAATGAGTTTTTTCCAAACTTATGTACAATATATTTTAAATATGCTCACCTCAGGTCTTCTACTTTATACAACCTAACAAAAGTCCACTACTGAACATAAGAGTCCAGAGCATAAGGGCCTCCCCTAAAGATTGCCACATAGGACGGTAATGTGCAACCTGTTTCTATTGTAGATGGAGAATTATTATAGATGGAGGAACGAGGACGAACTTCTTCTTCACTCCACCTTGATCACTCCGTCTTGTGGGCAATAATCGTACACTGTATAGTATAATAATATATATCTTCACGCAATTCCCAATGCAGGGGTAGACAGAGGTCTAGTCTAGACAATTAAGTCCCTTTGACCCACCTTTCATCGAAGATATTCTCTGGACAACGTGACCGGTGGTGAGCCCGTCGCCGTCTTTATGTCCACGCCAGACCTACCATACCTACGATACGATACCAGACCTACGATATAATTTGCACATAAGTTTCTGAAAACCCATTGTACGAGCCTGTCACTTGGGGATCGAACTAGGGTCTCTTGATTCGAAATTCCAACCACCCAACCACTCGGCTATCGTGACTTGACTCGGCTGTCGTTTACTGTGTTTGTTATTTTGCAGCAGAAATGATTAGGAGTGTGGTATTAACCCAGACTACTTTTATGCACACGAGGTCTACAATCGAGGTCTACATAAGTATTTTGAGAGACTTTTGATCAACATGATAATAATAACAATAAATATAAAAATAATAATATATTAAATATTTCAGATTCGGAGAGGAGGGAAAAAATTGACTCACCTCTTCTACATGGATGACCTCAAGTTGTTCGCCTCCAACAAGTTGCAACCTCGCAAGTTGTTCCTCCAAAATGCTAGCGCCATTTGGTGGAATTGCTTAGAATCACTTGTGATTTCAGCAATTCCATTTTTGCACGCCTGACAAAAGTGCTTAACAGCTATTTGTCGGACGTGAATAAGGCGCGCGCATTTAACGGTTGGGTCATGCCAGTCCTGATTTATACCTTTGTCATACTCAGGTGGACTCAAACCGACCTTAACGCCCTGGACCGAAAAGTCCGCACCACTATTACGTCTCACAGGATGCATCATCCGAGGTCGTCAGTAATGAGGCTGTACCTACCGCGGAAGCATGGAGGGCGGGGCTTTTCCATGCATAATCGCGAGTTGTGCAGCCTTCGTAATTACTTTCTGGCGAAATCGGATGATTCGTTTTACGCAGACGTCGTTATGAGACAAAGGACTTACCCCTCTATCCTTGGCCGGCGAGCAATGGCAGGACCCGGGAGTACAAAGCCTTTCCGACCGGGAGACCGTATGGAGGGAAAAAGAGCTCCATGGGAGGCTCTACAAGGCTCTACATGAGCCGTTCGTAGATACTGTCGCCTCCCTTAACTGGTTACGTTTCGGTGACCTATTTGGGGAAACCGAGGGTTTTGTCTATGCGATACGGGATCAGGTTATTAAGACGAACAACTATAGGAGATACATCCTAAAGGATGGCACCGTCGACATCTGTCGAGCTTGTCGCCATCCTGGAGAGTCGCTTCGGCATGTTATCTCCGGTTGTTCCATGCTTTCTAATTCTGAGTATCTGCATAGACACAACCTAGTAGCCAGGATTTTACATCAGGAGCTCGCCCTTAAGTACGGTCTCGTCGAACGGAAAATGCCTTACTACAGGTACTCTCCGGAGGTCGTGCTCCAAAATGACCGCGCCAGGCTCTATTGGGATCGGCCCATCATCACGGACAGGACGATTCTCGCAAATAAGCCTGATATCGTGTTGGTGGACCGGGCACAGTCAAGGTTTTGGTGGACATTACCATCCCGTATGACGAGAACCTCGTGAAAGCCGAAACAGACAAAAAGATGAAATATCTGGACTTGGCTCACGAGGTGACCGACATGTAGGGTGGGATGCCCGCTGAAATTATCCCTATAGTTGTTTCTGCGAAAGGGTTAATCCCAGTCAGCCTCTCTGAACATCTGAGGCGACTGTGACTCCGTGACGGACCGCTCCGAGCTCAAATGCAGAAGGCAGTGTTTCTCGATACAGCCCGCATCGTCCGCCGGTTTCTCTCCTTGTCACCCTAACCCTCGGCCGCCTGGTCTCCCCTATCGAGGGCTTCCGTCTGGTTGGGTCTTAATATTTATTTATTATTTTTATATATTAGGATTTATTACGTATATATTTTGTAATAATTTATTTATTTTATTTTATGTATTTTTATTTTTATGTGTATAAAAACCCAACCAGACGAGAAAATATAACAAATACCCCAAAAAAATAATAATTATTATTTTTTTGGGGTAAATAATAATTATTAAATATAATAATTATAATCATAATAATATAAAAAAAATGATGACGAAAATTATAATATATAAATCACTTTTCGTTTAACTAAAGAAGTATAAGGCTACTACTGCCTTTTTATTAAATATATTTAGAGAGAAAAAACTCAAATATGTTTCCGATGATACTGACGCCAACATCTTTAATTTGTGCTATAATATTCACGATTCCTTGTGAAGCATTAAATTTTAAAAGCATGTAAGTTAAGCTGAAATCTTTGTTATTAAAATAAAGAGAAATTTAAATGTTTTTAGTACAGTAGTAGCCATTTTCTGAAATAAGTTTTGAGGGAGAAATAATATGACTTCATATTCTAAATTAACATGTTCTTCAAATGACTAAATGTATGGACACATTATGTAGTAAATCAAAGCAAAATAAGCAAAAAGAATTGATGTGAAATTTGCGAGTTTCAATTGACCAGACAATTGGGACAAAGTGAAATGACCTCGATCGTTATATTATTGATTACATTGGCTGACAGTTATTAATCTTGTAGTTCATGTAACAGTAAATAAAACACTATTCTAATTTAGAACTTCAAATAACACGATAAAAACCCCCTACAGAAACCAGAGTTCATACTTTAAGAGGTGCATAAATAGTGGTAATACTATGTTGTTAGATAGTTAAAACTTATTAGAAAAGCTAAAATGCATACCTTGAAAACGATACACACGACGATATACCAATGCATTTTCAGTGCTGATACTATCGTAAATATACTATATTTTTGTACAGAAGGCAGATATCGACGCTACCTTTATGTCTCTGTGTTTATTTGTGACTGCCATCATTCTGCTACCCAAACTTTGTTTAAATAATTGACGGAACAAAATTGCAAATTAAGAAAAGGATATCCAGGAACATTCCTATGATGATATAAACCCCGGTCTTTGTACATTTACTGTTAGTCCACTTAATTAATTTATCTAAACATTAAAACATCATTTAAACATTATTAAAAATTAAGTATTATAGTTCCGAAAAATTAAACCTGATTAAATCTTGATCCTTATGATCAAGATATCAATTTACGCGTGATAAGAGCAATTTAAAAGTAACATTACCTACGTAACAGTGGTAATAGATAAAAACTAATTTAGTATTCATAGCTAATTTAATCTAATTATACAACTGTATTTTCTCGGAATTTTATTAACAGATTACCGAGTTCCGTCATAAAATTTCAATACCTATTATTAGAATTGCGCAGTTTCTTGCATGCACTATGCATGCATGCTATGTATGCATTTACGATATGAAGTGATATGAATTTAATATGAATTTTCCGATGATGCTGTTGCCAACATTTTTAATTTGTGCTATAATAGTCACATTTCCACCAGAAATATCTTAAATTGTGTATTCTAAAGCTGTTGTTTATATTTTGGATAGCTAGGATTAAGCAATAAGAAGGATTTGAAATTATGAAATTTTTATTGAACTTTGAAGCATCTAAGTTATGTCGAAATTTTTATTATTAAAACAATTTTCTTTTTAATTTAATAAGGATTTAAAATGTTTATTAAAAATGGGTATTGAATTATTATAATTATTATTATAAAGTATACTTTTTAATAATTATTATTTTATTGCTATTATGTGTGTGATGGATGCGTGTAATGAAAGGAGGTCGTCCTCCTTTGAGGTGTGACCTCCGCTTATTGCACAAACCGAACGAATGGTAGAAGCTACAGATACCTCTATTTACACCGGTGTTCTGCAAGGCCATGGTCCTGCCCAAATCTGGCATATTCAAAGCAGTGCTCTTTAAAGCTACCTCTTGTCTCTACAATGTTCTTGCCTTTTTAACCCTTTGACGTCTTTTACGACACTTAGTACATTCTAACTGCGATTCCAAAGAAAGAGGTTACTTTCCCACCACTCATTTGTAATTAATTTTCCAGAAAAGCATACGGAGTTAACCTGTTGATATTTATTTATCAAAAGCGTCATGTTATATATTAACATAAGTCAGTGCCGTATTGTTTATTATCTCAGTAACTGATCTTATATCGATTTAATAACATATGTCATTGAATTGTTTTCAATAGTTCCATTATTATTTTTGTATCAGAAATGTGTTACAATAATTTTGCATGCCTGAAAGCTGGTGTTATGAAGAGATTTTTATGGAGAAAATCACCTTAGAAGAAATACCAGTTCTTGCGAAATTTTAGCGTCAAATTAACTGCAGAAGTAAGTACAATCACAGCAATTTGCACTCGACTATTGAAAAAGGTTGTCAATTCGTATATATTTTTTTGTAATTATTATCTCTTTGAACAAATTTGTTTTGTAAAGTTATTTCATTTAAAAAATAGTTTAAAGTTTGCTTTTATCTTAATGTATATAATATACAATCCGTGATAAAATAAACAATCCAAGTCAATGTTTACGCCATTTGGTTAAACCGTAAGAATATAACATATTATGTATGCGAAATATATATGAGATCCAGAACTAATGGTAATAACTTATATATGCCCAAACCCAGTCGTTCTTTTTATTCTTTTTTTGTTTACCCTTTGCTGCTGCCTGTTTATTTACCATGAACAAACTTTACTTTACATCATATAAACATATTATGACTGCTAGGTACTTCTTGTACCTACCTGTTAAAGTTTCAGCTGCCATTAAATGCAAGGGGTTTTAATATTGTTTTTAGTAAATAACGATATCAACTGGATAGCTGAATGGTAGAATGATCGTAATACGAATCCGGAGATATGAGTTGGATTCCTAGGCGGAAAGCTGGGCCCATGTGTTTTAAGAAAGTTATGTAAGATTTGTATCGTTGCATTGAACCAGAAGATGGCGAAAAGGTGTATTATAGAAAATTCTACTTCAGGACATAAACCTTTCCCGTAAGTTTGATACTTGGTAATAAGCAGCTTATGGGAATGACCTACTACTTACGCCGTAACCTGATGGATATCTAACATATACATATGAAATACATTCTAATATGAATAAAGAATTATGAAGCAAAAAATAGAAGGGACGTAAGAAATATCATTATCGATGTTTATGTTATCATTATGTTTATATTATTATTGATTTTTTATATTCACAATTCAGAATTATTGAAACATTTCTCCTCTATGTTTGCTTATGAAAGGATGCTGGACATTCAATCTAAGCATGTTTTTTTTAACATTTTCATATTAACGTGAAAAGAACCCTTCGTTTCCATTTAATCATCAAGAGAAGTTAAAACATTATGTTGAAACATCGCAAAGTGGTCCATTCTTATACAAGAATAAGAATTTTCTTGTTACGCATCTTATATAGTTAGTATCCTATGAAATCGGAACAAATCCCGGATTTTCTGAAACGTTTATCTCCGTATCGTAGACGCAGCCCTTATTTGTACCCAGGCAAGCTTCGCGAAGGAAAGGTAGGATAATCAAGTCGCCTGCGGAAAATCTTCAGCATTAGTTTTATAAACCCCGTATTTTTTCCGCGTTTAGGACGTCTCTGCAGAAATATTTGCAACGCTATAAATTGTCCTTCATTTACCGAGATGTAAAACAATAAAAATATGATATAATTTGTGATAATAATTTAATATGTAATTTTATTTTGTTAAATAAAATAATTATAGTCACAAGTCAATAGATTCTAACGGAAAGCCAAAGAGAATATATATATATATATATATATATATATATATATATATATATATATATATATATATATATATATATATATATATATATATATATATATATATATATATATATATATATATATATATATATATATATATATATATATATATATACATATATATATATATATATATATATATATATATATATGGCTCTAAATATAGCATCCGTATGTTTGTAGTTGAAACATCCAAGTGCGTTTAGCCTGGATGGAAGATGTGATTTAGGCATGGACAGGCGTGTCGCTGCTGGGAACAAAGTCAATGGTGGCCTCACTGCGTCAAAGTCAATGGTGGCCTCACTGGTGGCGTCAGACAAAAGGCAAGGTGTAGTGAAAAGTGCAAGCCTTGCAATACCTAACGTAGTGTTGGTTCCGATTTTGTTATATGGCAGCGAAACCTGGGTATGCCAGAAAAAGCATAAAAGTAGGTTGAATGCAGTGGAGATGCGATCTCTTCGTAAAATGTGCGGCCTTACCATGGCCGACCGAAAGCGAAACGAAGAGATTCGAGAAGATGCAGGTTTGAAAGATGACCTTGTCACAAAAATTAATAAGGGCGTGCTTCGATAGTTTGGGTACTTTGAGCGAATGAGCGAAGACCGAATCGTGAAGAAAATATATAGCGCGAAAGTTAATTTTAAAGGTGTCGAGGTAGACCGATACTAACTTTCGAAGACCATGTGAGCAAATAACTCGAAGAGGGGAGGGTCAAGAGTACTTAGATACCTCCCAATGTGCGTGTATGAAGATGATGAATGATGATGAATAGATGAATGATGATGAAAAGATGAAAAGATGATGAAAAGAAGCGAAAGATGTATGTGAGGATCGTGACACTTGGCGATCTGTTCTCTCTGGCTACTCCGTCAGGGATTGTCTGTGAAAATAAGTAAGTAAGTAAGTAAGTTAGTAAGTAAGTATTTATATCACAAAGATTTATTTTTTTAAATTCGCAATTATCCAATGTCTCCGGTTATACGAAATCAGTCGCTAACCTGAAAGTCTCTTCACTGAATGCTGTTATTAGGAACGCCCTTTCTTTAATATATCTTTACCTCTGAATCTTTAACGCTATTTGCGATACAGTATTGCGTCAGCCGTAACTTGAAATTGTTCCACCTGATTCGTTAAACTGATGATGTTCAACCATAAAAAAGGTCTCACCACCTGTCAAGTTGTCCCAAAATTCCTTGTGAAGGTTAAGTGGACTTCAATTTCGGCTTCAATTTCACTATACGTCGTTTATTGCAATGACCGACGTGCGGGGTATTCGCAGATTATCCTCTTTTATACAACAGTAGTGTTAACTGCCTGGACTTGACTATCCAAGTTACATATCGCAGTTTTTTGATAAGAAGTCTCAAACTTCTACCACGATGTGAACATACAATTATAACTACTACTAACACAACGTTCCTACGCACAATATAAATTATAATCAAATGTTAATAAGTATTATAGTATATAGAATATGTATAATCAAATGTGTAGTCACGAGAGCCGAGTGGTAGGGTGATCGGAATTCTACTCACGAGACCTTAGTTCGATCGCCTAGGCTCGTACCAATGTACGATTTATAATGTTGGATTGGCGACCTCAACACCCCTCAAGTTGTCCCAAAAAATGTCTGCAGCGGAAAGGGGGTCGAAAAGACTTAATTGTCGAGACCTCTGTCTACCCCTACATTGTGAATGGCGTGAAGGTATGTTTTTTATGTTAATAGGCTATGAACAAAAATGTATTTACGTGCTATTGTGCAACATACATTAGTTGACACTGAATGTTTTTAGAAATGGCCAGTTAGATACATTGCCAACGAAACCAATTTTAAAATTCGATTGTAGAACTCTTTAGTAACTTAATGATTGCATTCATTTGTCATTCATTTTTGTGAATTGGCGACAATCCCAAAGCTTTTGTCAACCAAATAAAGACTAGAAAATGTTCGGGTCATGATTTATTATGACTTACGTTATGCTTTTAATCAATATCAACACATCGTAAAGCCTCATCTCGCACCACTGTTTACTGGGTGTCATGGTTGGTACTATTCTGCTCTGAGATGCTTAAGCAAGGCCATAGCAATCTCAATAATGATTTGCATGAGGGCCGTCATTTAACAGCGAAATTCAAAGATAATATCAGTTTTGTGCGACGAATGGAAAAAGAAAATGAAAAAGTGACCAACCAGCAGAGGCACCAGCTTAGACTCTGCCATGTATCAAGTCAAAAATGTTGACCGAAGACCACAAAAGCACCATAAAATGATGTCCTGAAATGCTAGTAAACATTAACAGGGGAAAATGTTATGGAAATTATATGTTAAGGAAAAAGATCTTTGGTCTTACTCTTTGGTTAAAAAGATCGTTTCGTTATAGTTCTGCACATATAGTAAAAAGTGATATATTATAATCATACCATGGTGAAGGGTCAGCTATTCTCCACAGAAACACGATACAATTTAGCTGTCGAATTTCATTTAAAAAAAAATCACTAAAAAAGAAAAATAACTGATTGTTTAAAATATGTATCAAAATGGCAATACGTATTAACAAAAAAAAGAGTAACACTTCGCAAAAAGGTTCAATTTGAATTATAATTAAACAAGTCAGGTATCGCACATTTATTATTTCATTAATTTAACCCGTTGCCCAATTGCAAACGTTCCAATCACGAATAAATTCTTTAAGTAACGACTCAGACATTATTTTGTTAGTCCCGCTACCATTTCCCTTAAATTAAAGAGCTAGAAAATACTTACGTCTCTCAGAATTATCGATGCCGCTTCTAAAGAAAGATAGTAACTGATTGATTACTTATGATTTTAAAATAAAGATGGTTACTTATTGTTATTTAATAACATATATATATATATATATATATATATATATATATATATATATATATATATATATATATATATATATATATATATATATATATATATATATATATATATATATATATATATATATATATATATATATATATATATATATATATATATATATATATATATATATATATATATATATATATATATATATATATATATATATATATATATATATATATATATATATATATATATATATATATATATCCCTTATAAGATGAAAAGCGGCTCGAAAGGACTTAATAGGCAGGCTTTGCACATTAACTGGAATATTGTTGTAGTAGCAAACTTACCTATGAACCAGTTATTCTCCTTAAATCTAGTATTTCTTTCATGATAGCGTTCTGACCACTTCTATACGACGATTCTGGCACTACATACTCGTACATTGCACAAAATATATTCTCAAGTACAAATCAAACTGCATCATCACAAGCTATAATAATTATACAACACTAACATTTGCTACCTATTAGCATCAGTTACGTGACCATGATCTTAATAAATGAAACAATATTCATGGATATTGTATGTCCACAATACCAAGTTGCGTTTTATAATTGTATGTACAAGTCGTGCGTTTGCTTTTTTTGTAAAATTCTACATCAAATGTGTATATATGTATATATAGCTAGCAAGCTGTTTCTAGCAAAAATTACATAAAATTATAAATAATCTTAAAAAAAAAGAAAAATTTGCCAAATAAACAGGATACCTACCAAGTTTCCTTCGCCTGTTTCTTCTCTGTTCCTCGTTACGAAGAAACCTCATTAAAAATTATGGTAAATTAAAAACAACTATGACTATTGATAAATGAATTTCATTTTGCGCTGAATAAATGATTTGATTTGATTAGATCGACGCAAGTAGCGTGCAACACAAGCGCTTTGCCCCTTTCCTTAGGGGCTAAAGTCAAGTCGATCAGTCAATATTTACTTATCATCACGTGAAAGGTTAGTCGTTTGCCACCTTTATCCATAAAGAATATTGATTTTAATAAAAAAGAAACATTTAAAATTGATATGTTATAGGCACACATTGCTTTGATCTCAAAGTAAGTAGCTTAAGCATTTGTGTTATGAAATCAAAATAAGGAAGGTACCACAAAAATCCAGACCGAGAAAATTTATAAAAAGTATTTTCTACGTTGACCAATCGGACTTTACGCGAATGGAACCCGGGTGTATCTCAAAACCGGTGTGTACACCATTCGTTCACGGAGGTCGTCCGTTCTGTCGACAGTCCCAGTTAAGTTGAATTATGCTACTGACCTTTTTTGTGCTTTAATTCAACCGAAAGTGGTTTAATTTAACTAAGTGGCGCAATTTTCAAATTCTTTATCGATAGTCTCTTCACTGTACGACTATTTAAAAACAAGCACGTGGTGATTATATGGGAACAAAATATTATGGCAGTTAGAACTATTAATGTTTAATTTTGTTTAGTTTAATATATTTTAAACAAATATTATTTAGTATATTTATAGTATTTTGTGAGACATATGTCTTTATATCATAGTATTTATTTTAGTTTATGTACCTTTTGTTTTAACTCATGCGATTGATCATCTTCGTTTCCTTGTGGTTATCCAGCACATTAGTTCTGCAAAGGGCCTATTTATTTAGGTGTCATTTATTACCAGATCCGCTAGCTTGTGGTCTCAGTTACCAAAACTAATTTGCTAAACAGTGATCCTTGTAACTAATATTAACAAATCCAATAACTGCTAGACTTGTTAATTTTAGTTACTTCCATAACATAATGTTGTATGGTATTCTGCTATGGGGTCATGCAGCTGACGTAGAAACAGTATTTGTTTTACAAAAGAGGGTCATACGAGCTGTATATTGTCTAAATTCCCGAGCAACTCTTAGAGAGAAATTTAAAGAAATTAATATTTTAACACTAGCCTCTCAATACATAAATGAAAATTTAAAGTATATGCATAAAAACATTAATACTTTTAGCAAGACTTCTGATGGACATAATGTAAATACTAGGAACAAACACAAGTTGTAACACCGGTTACTAGACTCCATAGAGTAAGTAACTCGTTCATAGGGCGGTGTATACGCTTCTACAATAAAGTCCCGGTAAATATGCAAAGCCTGTCTATTAATAGGTTTAAGAAATTTATTAAAGAAAAGCTATATAGGAAGGGTTATTATAATATAAATAAATATATTAATGACAGTAACCCCTGGGAATGATGTGATCGCTCTCAAGCTATTTCTAGAAAATATCACATTATATTTGTATAATGAATTACATTGTTAAAAATATTGACAAAAAAAGAGGATACCTACGGAGTTTCTTTCGCCTGTTTCTTCTCCGTTACAGGAACGTCATAACGAAACGGTGGTAGATTAAAAATGATGATCGATAAACGAATGTATGTTCTTATGTCGATGAATAATTGGTTTGATTTGATGTGATATGATTTGATTCACGCCATCCAAAATTAGTCTAGACAATTAGGTCCTTTCAACCCATCTTCCACCGAAGCTATTTTTGGGACAACGTGACAGGTGGTGAGCCCATCGTCGTCTATGTCCAAGCCAAAGATATCAATCGTTCATAGGTTTTTTTGGAAAACGCCATAGGTACGAGCCTGCCACCTGGGGATTGAAAACGGGTCTCTAGACTCGAATTCCGATCACCACCAAGGACTATTATTACTTTTTTATATATCTTAACGAAAACAAAATTGTGTACTTAGGGTATTTATAGTAGACTGTATTTGGAGAATTCGACTATCGTGTCTTTATATATATACTCGTGAATATTCACTATATAGATTATTTATTATATACAATAGACACATTGGATAGTTGCATATGCCATTTTAAAACACCTCGGTTTTTATTTGTAAGAAAAACAGTCATAAAAAATATTTATCAATCGGAATTTTTTGTATATGTTCTCTAACATTATTTTTTTTTAATTTTTATTTTTTTTATATTAAATTTTTATGATTAAAAAACCTGGAGGTAAATTCGAAATTCAAATTTCATACAAAATTTGTTAAACTACGAATTCAAAACACTGATAGCATTTGAACACCCCAAATAACATTTGATGTTTCAAATAAAAAAATTTTTGCCATGTATATCTAGACAATTAAGCCCTTTCCACCCACCTTCCATCGAAGACTATTTGGAACAACGTGTAAGGTGAGGCCTTAAAAAGTCTATCAAATTATTTAAATTTTACATTTAGTTTTACATATTAATCACAGTGTAATAAATATTATCGCCATATAACAATTCCTTTCTTTACATACAAACATAACGCCATTTAATAGTCCACTGCTGGACATAGGAATGGACTATTACCCTTGGGAGGGTTGCCCTAATCACCATGATCGGCAAGCGGATTGGCGATCGCTGTACCGGGCATCATGCATCCTTAAATGCTGCTACCTGACACCGGTCAACTTATTTTGGTCTGGTATTTTTTCCATCTTTGGTTTGGTTACCTCGCCATAAGACGGTAGCCATTGATATTGTCAAAGCTCTTTAGTCTTAGTCCTTTATTACGACACTCAGTAGAAGAAATGGACGTGCCCAGACGTGCATGTATGAAGAAAATTATGAATTTGTAATAAGCGAAAGATTTATGTAAGGATTGTGATACTTGGCGATCCTTTCTCTCTGGCTACCTCATTAGGGATTGTACGCGAAGATAAGTAAGTAAGCTTATTACGACACCAATGAGAAGAAAGGAATGCCAGCCATTTTCTTAAGCTTGCGTTTTTTAGACTTTGGAATTCCATATGAGCAAATTTCTCGAAGATGGGAGGGTCAAGAGAATCGGATACCTAGCACATATGTAATAACCATGAATCTGAAAGAAGCGAAAGAGGAATGTAAGGATCGTGACACTTGGCGATTTGTGCTCTCTTTCTACTCCGTCAGGGACAGTGCGTGAAGATAAAAAAATGCTGGGAATATTTTGTATGTAATTGTCGTGTCACGTTCTCGGTCACAATGAGCTCCGAAACTATTTTATCAACTATCACGTTGTTCTTTTTAAAATTGTTTTGACGGCATGCCTAACATAGAATACTTTTTATCGTGTATATTTTAATTACAAAACTTTATTAACTAAAACGTATTGTTATTACCTACTTACTAACTAGTTGCTATTTAGAAAGCTATGGCAACCGTTGTCGTTGTATTAGAAATTATATACTTTTCATCTTCAATGATTTTATCAATTATTACAACAGGCTGCCACAAAGAAGTAGCCACTCTTCTTTAGGTAAGGCTAGTATTATAAAATTGTTTCAAGAAATATTCTACATATCAGCAAGTAATAAGTCTATACGTAGACAATAGATTTATTTCTTTTATTCTACCTTACTCAGAAAAGCTCTTTAAACCGAAAAGCTACGAATGTGAACTATGAATATAAATAAAAACAGCTTTAATGGACAAAAAAGGACAAAATTATAAATAATTCTAGTCAATATTGTTGTAAAATAAAACGTTTTTAGAATAATAATATACAAACAAAGATATTAAATATATTATATTAAAATAAATTCTTCATTTACCTTTCTATTTTAGCAGTTGGGATACTATTCTAAAGCCACATCAAGTTAATTGAGGCTTTGATGAGATATGATTTTGTATATGCGTATAAATTATAACAGGTTGTGAAATAAGTGCCTGCATTATATAAATATGTTTCAATTAAAGTTTAACCGATCTATTTCTGTTTTCTAATGTTTTATTACATTTAATTATAAATGAATGCTTAGGGCTTGGAGCACTGTGAGATTCAAGAAGAAAGTAAATATATGACATATTTTAAAGGCGATTTTGATTTCACTCTTCTAAAATACTCATCTCAATGTCTGGTTGTCACTATTTTTTATAGTATTTATAAGTCAAGAGATTCGAGTTCGATACCCTGGTGGTGGGCTCGTACCAATAGATTTTTTCAAATATTAGCTGTGTACGATTTGGCTTGGACATAAAGACAGCTACAGGCTCACCACCTGTCAAGTTTTCGCAAAAACGTCTTCGGTAAAAGTTAGGACGAATAGACTTAATTGTCCCCCGTATTTTCCTCCGTATTAGATGATGCGCGTGATTTTAGTTGCCACTCCAGTTTTCCACATGTTCTTACGCCATTATCATACGACATAATCCTATTTATTATTTTCATATGTATTTATTTAGTTCACCTACGAAGTTGGATGTTTTTAAAACAATGCATATTAATAGGGTAAATATTTTTGATTTTTTCTATTTGGTTATTTTTATTTAATAATTTATGTATACACAGGTGAATGAAAAGAAAAAAATATGAAAAATCTTCACACCATTTTAATACTGAGATAGACAGAGGTGTAGACAATTAACTCCTTTATACCCGTTTTTACCGAAGCCTGTTTCTGTTTGTATTAATGTGACCGATGGTAAATTTGTCTCCCTGTGACGAAAAAAATTAATTGTGTAAAACAAATGCCCAAAAGAAAAAGAATGATGAATTGAAATAGTCTATACAAAGGTTTTGGTCTTAGATTGAATTGATCTTTGTCCACGTGGGAAGTAGAAGAATTCGGAAATAAGATTTGGATTTATAATATTGAGGGTCTGCTGAGGGACATAGGCGGCTTTTGAGAAATAAATGGATCCCACGGGAATATCGATGAAATGCGCGGACATATTCGCTGGCAGAATCTACTATAAAGTATTGAAGTAACTTAAAGCACGCAATGTTAATGTTTTCTTATCATGTAATCACGCAATGTATCGCTTGTGTCCGCGTCGCAGTCGCATCGCAGTAACACGATGTGGTCATGGCCCAAGGTACATTTGCGTCACTT
This sequence comes from Sericinus montela, assembly GCA_029286605.1. Classification (NCBI taxonomy): domain Eukaryota; kingdom Metazoa; phylum Arthropoda; class Insecta; order Lepidoptera; family Papilionidae; genus Sericinus; species Sericinus montela. Next base: position 247,456 of record JAGSMR010000056.1, on the reverse strand, counting down.
ACGATCCCGTCACGTGCAGTTTGTATGTGTGCTGTGCGCAAAATAAATTCATTGCGGTTGTTTGGGGCAATTATTCAATAGGGATTTATTTTAAAGTAGCTTCTTAATATAATTAAACTGGTGAATTTTAAGCTTCATTTGACTGGTGTGGTGTAGAAGTTTGTATGTGTGCTGTGGGGTTTCATTGAAAGAATGGAAAAAAACTTCATTTCTTGCTTCTTTTACCGTAACATGAAGAAAAAATAAAAAATTTAAAGACAAAAAAAGCAAATAAAAAAGAGTCTAAATAACAAAAATAAAGTGTCTTATAATTTAAAAACTTAATAGAATAATAAAAAAAAAATTAAATCTTTTGTTGACATATACAGAAAAGGAACAAAATGCGAATGCGCTCAGCATAAGTTGCGGGTAGACGCAAAACTGATTCTCAGCGCAGCCCATTTCCAGTTTTGAACTGGTGGTGCCCGAATAACAACAAATAATTATTTATTAAGTCATGCAAGTAACAAATCGACACACGTAACAGGAAATACTACAAAACAGAATCAGATAATATTATTAACAGGTTGAAGGAGATTACAAAGGTAAACTTATATGCATACCATACCATTATCAGTTAGAGAATTATGTTAGTAACGTAAAATTGTGTAGAAACGTAAAGTAAAATAATAAAAGTATTACGTTATTTTTGACCTGCAATAGCAATTCAATTCTACACACACACACTGCGCACCCATGCCAACGAGGGTTAGGGCGTCCCCCCAAGGCGACGCACACCAGTTCGTCCCCGTTGGTGTGGAATGCAGCGAGCAAAGCGGCGATGGGGACTGCCACTCGTCACGCACAGCCCGACACGGCGGAAGGTGGAGGACGGAGTGCAGAGTTGGCACGTGGAATTTTAGAGGAGGCATGAGAGATAAGACGAATGAGTTGATTGAAATAATGAAAGAAAGAGAATTAGATGTCGTGTGTTTGTCGGAGAGCAAGCGGAAGGGCAGCGGTACTCTTCGGTCTGCGGCCCTGGCGGGGCGTTAGCTCTATGGTCCGAAGTCCCGGAGAGCGAGAGCGCCTGCCAGGGAGTGGCGGTGCTGCTGTCGTCTCAGTTGGTCGATATTATGACTGAATATGAGGTTGTGAACTCGAGACTTTTCTGGGTTGGCTTTAAATTGAGACTGACCAAGTTATTCCTTTTGGCTGTTTATGCGCAGCTTCGTCGTCCAGAGCTGAGCTGGAGGAGTTTCGGGAGAATGTAAGAGAAGTTCTAGACTTGGTTAGAGGAAACTTGTGATGATTTGAATGGATGGGTTGGTACCGCTCGGCCAGGGTACGAGTCGTTGCTTGGAATGTTTGGTGATAAAAGGGTTAACGATAAACATGTGAGCAAATTGCTCGAAGAGGGGAGGGACAAGAGTACTCGGATACCTAGACGTGCATGTATGAAGAAGATGATGAATCTGAAAGAAGCGAAAGAAGTATGGAGGATCGTGACACTTGGCGATCTGTTCTCTCTGGCTACCCCGTCAAGGATTGTGCGTAGATAAATAAATAAATATAATAAATATTGACCAGCAATAGCATTTTACGCCATTTGTTTAGAATTAAATTCTGCAAATAATTATCCCTTAAAAAGATTCATGAAAATAGACACAACAAGATAAAGCACTAGAGTATAGCTGATTGATAACTTGAAAATTAAGACTCTTTAATCTAATAATGAAATAATAGCAGATATTAACTTTTCTTTCGAAAATTTAGGTTAAACTTTCATTGGACAGTTTAACCTAAATATGGACCATCGATATATGAGGTTTCCCACCCTGCGGAACCCCGTGGTTATGGAGATATTCATAGTTAAAGTTTTGAGGTTAGAATAGCGCTATTTAGTTAATATTTGTTCTTTAAAAATGAACTTAATGGTCATTACAATTGATTGCTGTTTAGTAAAACGTAGTAGCCGCGATAGCACAGTAGTCAGGCTGCTAGCTTTTAAAAGTTAGGGTCCATCCCAGGCTAACATCCCTTTGTTATAAGCAAAAAACGTCTGAGAAAAATAATAATAAAAAACACATAATAATAATGACATTTTGAATTTCCGAAATTATATCGTAGTATATATATATATGTATATATATATATATATATATATATATATATATATATATATATATATATATATATATATATATATATATATATATATATATATATATATATATATATATATATATATATATATATATATATATATATATATATATATATATATATATATATATATATATATATGTATATATATATATGTATATATATATATGTATATATATATATGTATATATATATATGTATATATATATATATGTATATATATATATATATATATGTATATATATATATGTATATATATATATATGTATATATATATATGTATATATATATATGTATATATATATATATGTATATATATATATGTATATATATATATGTATATATATATATATATATATATATATATATATATATATATATATGTATATATATATATATATATGTATATATATATATATATATATTCTTCTTATTCTATTATCTTTGTATAAAGTAGCAATTTCTTAAGGTTTTTATAGAAAAGAAAGGCAAACGAGCAGGTAGCTCACGTGACGGTAAGTGATTACCGCCGCCCATGAACACCCGCACTCACCAGACGAAACGCAGAAGTTTGTTAGACTTCTACTTTACGCCGGTATCTGTGAGGTCGTGGTATTTCCCCGGTCGAGCCGGCCCATTCATGCAACAACAAAAGCTGATGCGTGGCTCTACCACTGTTGCATGCGGTCGGTTGTCCAAATTACGTACAATAAGGAAGAGCCTGAATCTTCCCATCCGTGCGTTCGTATCAAACTGTAATTATGAAGGTTCTTTACATCGGGGCAGATTTAGTCTGGACCAAGTTTACGTAACCAGTTGACCACACAATAAAAATTAAATGTTATACTTTCTCAAATATTTATCTTTATTAAGTGCTAAAGGTCTTGACGATACTATTGCCCAATTAGTATTGACCCTGCCTTCGAAACTAAGGTGACGGTGAAGGTGACTAAAATTTGTCTAGAATACTATTATAGTATTGGGAAATGTATGATGCATTTATGTTAATATGGCACGGAACGGTTCATTCCTGAGTGTGAAAATAAATGAAAACAAAAAAAAAATTATAATAAATCTCTCTGGATCGCATTAAAACTGTTTTGATGTTTGTCTCGTATTTAAAAATAGTACACTGAATATTTAATAATTAAAAGTTGTTACAGACTTTACTACGCGTAATATTTTTCTTTAATTCTTTCAGGGTCTAGTAACTAAACCAGATTTTTACAATAAAGAGACTAGAAAAAAATTGTTCTGCACCCTTTCGGAGCTAATATCCTTAAATATAGTGCCTATAATCAATACAAACGACGCTGTCAGCCCGCCCATGTATATTCACGACGATACTGTTGTACCAGGGACCGGAAAGAGGGTTAGCTGTAACACTTAATGTATAACTTTTATAACTAATACTTTTTATGTTTATATATATATATATATATATATATATATATATATATATATATATATATATATATATATATATATATATATATATATATATATATATATATATATATATATATATATATATATATATATATATATATATATATATATATATATATATATATATATATATATATATATATATATATATATATAAAACTTAAAAATCTCCACACATCAGCATGACTCACATTTATAAGAGAATCGTGGAAATGGCGTGGCTTTGCATCTCTACACAGACAATTGCAGCGGTTATGCAGTACTTTATACGACGATAAATTAGTAACAGAAGGGCATCGCTTATACCTTCGCTTCGTTTTATCGCGGCGACCCATAAGCTTTTATTTCAGCAGTTAACCATGGAGCAGGATTATGTCTAATCTTTACCTTCTGGTTGGGGCAAAGCTGTAATTTAGTCGATGTAAATTCACATATCTTTTCATCTATATTCATGTTGTTATTTACTAAGTGAGACCAGTCCACGGAATTGGCATCGCGCTGAAGCGCCTCCAAGTCTACGTCCTTATAACTTCGAAGAAGAAGATATTGTGATATTTTAGGACTACGAATACGATAACAGAGATAGATTAAGTCATGATAGGAGAATGATGCCGATAGTTCTCCATGAGATATTATGCTAGAAAGAGAAGACCCGATGATTAAATCTAAAAGAGAAGGTGTACAATTGGGAAAATGATGGGTCTGAAGATTAAAAGAACTCGAGAGGGATGTGAGCCTAGGCGAACGGAAGTCATTTTTCAGCAAACACGTATTAAAGTCACCCATCAAAATCACTTGATCATAATAATGAAAAGTTCAGGTTTACTGCAGAAGTATATGTTTGTGAAAAAATCATTGGTTACTTGGGCACTTAAATTCCGATCACCCAACTACTCGGCTATCGTGGAAGAATAATATGTCATAAGAAGCATTTTCCCCGTAAAAACAAATAAATATCTTCACGCAATTACCAATACAGGGGTAGACAGAGGTCTAGTCTAGGCAATTAAGTCCCATCGACCCACCTTCGTAGGTATATAGGTATATTTTCGTCGGTATATTTTTCCCTGTAATTATATAATATATATTTTGTCCAGTATAACTCCACTGCAGGACTTAATCCTCTCCCAAAATGATAAGATTTTACCTTAATTATCACGCTTGACATTTTATCCTGTGGTTTGATCTTACCCACCATGTCAGCCAATTATATTTTCAAGGTTATAAAATACGTAAGAATAGAGGGTGACTCTTCACCCTCACATCTTTCGTATTTTTTGCGTCGTTACACAATTTTTATATTCAAGTTATAATATCTAACATAAGTTAGGTAACATACGTATATGACTTTGAACTTAATATTAAATTTAACTGTTAACAAAATCATTGTAATCAGATTTCGCGTTGCTAACAAATCCTTAGTTATATATACGAATTATATATGTATCAAATTATTTAAGTAAAGAAAATTTTACACTGTCAAAGGATATTTCATTAATCCGTATTAATGCCTTGCCCATTCTATGCAACAGGTGTGTAAAGCGTTAAAATAATAATCATTAATTAATGATATTAACCATACTATTTATTTATTTTACAGTTACTAATGGTTACTAAACAAAAGTTTATTTGTATATAAGTGTTTTCATGTCATAATGGCCAGGTATATTAAATACGTGTGTATTTAATCAAAGTGCAGGCAAACACTGTTGACTCGGCTTTGTGATCTTTATTAAAATGGTGCACGCTTAATTTTTTACTACTACAATAGTAGTCCCATGACAGCTAACCCTCTTTCCGGTCCCTGGTACAACAGTATCGTCGTGAATATACATGGGCGGGCTGACAGCGTCGTTTGTATTGATTATAGGCACTATATTTAAGGATATTAGCTCCGAAAGGGTGCAGAACAAATTTTTTCTAGTCTCTTTATTGTAAAAATCTGGTTTAGTTACTAGACCCTGAAAGAATTAAAGAAAAATATTACGCGTAGTAAAGTCTGTAACAACTTTTAATTATTAAATATTCAGTGTACTACTTTTAAATACGAGACAAACATCAAAACAGTTTTAATGCGATCCAGTGAGATTTATTATAATTTTTTTTTGTTTTCATTTATTTTCACACTCAGGAATGAACCGTTCCGTGCCATATTAACATAAATGCATCATACATTTCCCAATACTATAATAGTATTCTAGACAAATTTTAGTCACCTTCACCGTCACCTTAGTTTCGAAGGCAGGGTCAATACTAATTGGGCAATAGTATCGTCAAGACCTTTAGCACTTAATAAAGATAAATATTTGAGAAAGTATAACATTTAATTTTTATTGTGTGGTCAACTGGTTACGTAAACTTGGTCCAGACTAAATCTGCCCCGATGTAAAGAACCTTCATAATTACAGTTTGATACGAACGCACGGATGGGAAGATTCAGGCTCTTCCTTATTGTACGTAATTTGGACAACCGACCGCATGCAACAGTGGTAGAGCCACGCATCAGCTTTTGTTGTTGCATGAATGGGCCGGCTCGACCGGGGAAATACCACGACCTCACAGAATACCGGCGTAAAGTAGAAGTCTAACAAACTTCTGCGTTTCGTCTGGTGAGTGCGGGTGTTCATGGGCGGCGGTAATCACTTACCGTCACGTGAGCTACCTGCTCGTTTGCCTTTCTTTTCTATAAGAAAACCTTAAGAAATTGCTACTTTATACAAAGATAATAGAATAAGAAGAATATATATATATATATATATATATATATATATATATATATATATATATATATATATATATATATATATATATATATATATATATATATATATATATATATATATATATATATATATATATATATATATATATATATATATATTCAACGGTTCATTCCTGAGTGTGAAAATAAATGAAAACAAAAAAAAATTATAATAAATCTCTCTGGATCGCATTAAAACTGTTTTGATGTTTGTCTCGTATTTAAAAATAGTACACTGAATATTTAATAATTATTATTTTAACGCTTTACACACCTGTTGCATAGAATGGGCAAGGCATTAATACGGATTAATGAAATATCCTTTGACAGTGTAAAATTTTCTTTACTTAAATAATTTGATACATATATATATATATATATATATATATATTCAACGGTTCATTCCTGAGTGTGAAAATAAATGAAAACAAAAAAAAATTATAATAAATCTCACTGGATCGCATTAAAACTGTTTTGATGTTTGTCTCGTATTTAAAAGTAGTACACTGAATATTTAATAATTAAAAGTTGTTACAGACTTTACTACGCGTAATATTTTTCTTTAATTCTTTCAGGGTCTAGTAACTAAACCAGATTTTTACAATAAAGAGACTAGAAAAAATTTGTTCTGCACCCTTTCGGAGCTAATATCCTTAAATATAGTGCCTATAATCAATACAAACGACGCTGTCAGCCCGCCCATGTATATTCACGACGATACTGTTGTACCAGGGACCGGAAAGAGGGTTAGCTGTCATGGGACTACTATTGTAGTAGTAAAAATTAAGCGTGCACCATTTTAATAAAGATCACAAAGCCGAGTCAACAGTGTTTGCCTGCACTTTGATTAAATACACACGTATTTAATATACCTGGCCATTATGACATGAAAACACTTATATACAAATAAACTTTTGTTTAGTAACCATTAGTAACTGTAAAATAAATAAATAGTATGGTTAATATCATTAATTAATGATTATTATTTTAACGCTTTACACACCTGTTGCATAGAATGGGCAAGGCATTAATACGGATTAATGAAATATCCTTTGACAGTGTAAAATTTTCTTTACTTAAATAATTTGATACATATACATATATATATATATGTATATATATATATATGTATATATATATATGTATATATATATATTCAACGGTTCATTCCTGAGTGTGAAAATAAATGAAAACAAATAAAAAAAATTATAATAAATCTCTGGATCGCATTAAAACTGTTTTTGATGTTTGTCTCGTATTTAAAAATAGTACACTGAATATTTAATAATTAAAAGTTGTTACAGACTTTACTACGCGTAATATTTTTCTTTAATTCTTTCAGGGTCTAGTAACTAAACCAGATTTTACAATAAAGAGACTAGAAAAATTTGTTCTGCACCCTTTCGGAGCTAATATCCTTAAATATAGTGCCTATAATCAATACAAACGACGCTGTCAGCCCGCCCATGTATATTCACGACGATACTGTTGTACCAGGGACCGGAAAGAGGGTTAGCTGTCATGGGACTACTATTGTAGTAGTAAAAATTAAGCGTGCACCATTTTAATAAAGATCACAAAGCCGAGTCAACAGTGTTTGCCTGCACTTTGATTAAATACACACGTATTTAATATACCTGGCCATTATGACATGAAAACACTTATATACAAATAAACTTTTGTTTAGTAACCATTAGTAACTGTAAAATAAATAAATAGTATGGTTAATATCATTAATTAATGATTATTATTTTAACGCTTTACACACCTGTTGCATAGAATGGGCAAGGCATTAATACGGATTAATGAAATATCCTTTGACAGTGTAAAATTTTCTTTACTTAAATAATTTGATACATATATAATTCGTATATATAACTAAGGATTTGTTAGCAACGCGAAATCTGATTACAATGATTTTGTTAACAGTTAAATTTAATATTAAGTTCAAAGTCATATACGTATGTTACCTAACTTATGTTAGATATTATAACTTGAATATAAAAATTGTGTAACGACGCAAAAAATACGAAAGATGTGAGGGTGAAGAGTCACCCTCTATTCTTACGTATTTTATAACCTTGAAAATATAATTGGCTGACATGGTGGGTAAGATCAAACCACAGGATAAAATGTCAAGCGTGATAATTAAGGTAAAATCTTATCATTTTGGGAGAGGCTTAAGTCCTGCAGTGGAGTTATACTGGACAAAATATATATATATATTATATAATTACAGGGAAAAATATACCGACGAAAATATACCTATATACCTACGAAGGTGGGTCGATGGGACTTAATTGCCTAGACTTGACCTCTGTCTACCCCTGTATTGGTAATTGCGTGAAGATATTTATTTGTTTTTACGGGGAAAATGCTTCTTATGACATATTATTCTTCCACGATAGCCGAGTAGTTGGGTGATCGGAATTTAAGTGCCCAAGTAACCAATGATTTTTTCACAAACATATACTTCTGCAGTAAACCTGAACTTTTCATTATTATGATCAAGTGATTTTGATGGGTGACTTTAATACGTGTTTGCTGAAAAATGACTTCCGTTCGCCTAGGCTCACATCCCTCTCGAGTTCTTTTAATCTTCAGACCCATCATTTTCCCAATTGTACACCTTCTCTTTTAGATTTAATCATCGGGTCTTCTCTTTCTAGCATAATATCTCATGGAGAACTATCGGCATCATTCTCCTATCATGACTTAATCTATCTCTGTTATCGTATTCGTAGTCCTAAAATATCACAATATCTTCTTCTTCGAAGTTATAAGGACGTAGACTTGGAGGCGCTTCAGCGCGATGCCAATTCCGTGGACTGGTCTCACTTAGTAAATAACAACATGAATATAGATGAAAAGATATGTGAATTTACATCGACTAAATTACAGCTTTGCCCCAACCAGAAGGGTAAAGATTAGACATAATCCTGCTCCATGGTTAACTGCTGAAATAAAAAAGGTTATGGGTCGCCGCGATAAAACGAAGCGAAGGTACAAGCGATGCCCTTCTGTTACTAATTTATCGTCGTATAAAGTACTGCGTAACCGCTGCAATTGTCTGTGTAGAGATGCAAAGCCACGCCATTTCCACGATTCTCTTATAAATCTGAGTCATGCTGATGTGTGGAGATTTTTAAGTTTTATATATATATATATATATATATATATATATATATATATATATACATATATATATATACATATATATATATATATATATATATATATATATATATATATATATATATATATATATATATATATATATATATATATATATATATATATATATATATATATATATATATATATATATATATATATATATATATATATATATATATAATATATATATATATATATATATATATATATATATATATATATATATATATATATATATATATATATATATATATATATATATATATATAAACATAAAAAGTATTAGTTATATAAGTTATACATTAAGTGTTATAAAACTCTCTATTATTACCATTGTATTTAAGGCTTACTTCTTAACAGATCAGTTACGTATTTCTTGTATTCTTTAGGACGGGTTAAAAATATGTCTATGTTGCTAAGTTCATTGTTATAAGATTCGCGCCTTAGAGGTGCTCGCACACCAGTTTGTGTGTGGCAGTTTCTCGTATGAAACAAACGGTGTAGGCGCACTTCGCATTGTAGCGACCTAGGTACCCTTAATTTTATTAAACTTATAGTTAACTTATAGTTACATATACCGTGAAGAGTTACAGCAATACTTTTAATTAATAAGATGAAGATAACAAGTGTCTGGAAAAAAGAAAAATGGTTATTTGTAATACCGATGCCAAATGGCGAACATTCATAGTTATTAAATTTCCAATGGTGCCAATAGTTATTTTTTTTAAGCGAAGCTAAAAGATAAGATAGTCAACCTTAATTTTCTTTAAAGACGCTTTTTTTTAATATTATTGGTTTTGGCTGAGATACACTCATGTAATAAACTCAAACAATATGTCAACCTACTGTGGCGAGCGATTGTATTCTACTCTTGGACACACTGAAGGAGCTGCCTGCAGGTACGTTGTTGCGCCAAAAGGAAGAAGTCGAAGAAAGTATGGAAAAGAAGATGAGGTGTGTAAGTTCTGTCACCTCTAAATCACTAGATTTCTTTATTTAGATTTCAGGTGTACTATATACAAAGAGTGCATTGTAGGGTGTACTGTTGGTACTAGGTACTGTTGTGAAAGTTACCACACATCACAGCCAAGCAAACAACTCTTTAAGTCATCGACCCTCAACAGAATAAAACAAAAAATCATCTCCTCTTTCCAGCCCTCGCGGCACAACATTGAAAGGTAAATTACCCACCAGCTATTATTACAACTACATTTTTATGAATTTTTTAATGTATATTAAATTTTTTTTTAACATTATAAGCTAGCGTTTAACTACAATCCCACCTGATGGTAAGTAGCGATGTAGTTTTTGCTAATAGGCATACTAGCTTAGAAAAAGCCTATTCACTCTTCTCTTGAAGACACCCACATTATAATCAGACGGAAAGACTGATGCAGGCAAATTATTCCAGTCCTTTGCTGTACGCATAATGAACGACGAAGCAAAACGCTTCGTCCGAATGCAGGGTATATCGACAACAAAAGGATGGAAACCCGCCGTGCGTCTTGTTGTCCGATGATGGAAAGGGGAAGGGGGAATTAACTCATGTAATTCCTTCTCACACTCTCCAAAATGTAACCTGTAGAACACCGAGAGATTGGCCACCCGACGTCTGTGTTCGAGACTGGACAAATTGGTAGTAACCAAGTCAGGATCACCGATTAGCCGCTTGGCCCGTCCCTCCACAGAGTCCAAGGCTGCCAGTTGATATTTAGGAGCTCCAGCCCATATGTGGCAGCAGTACTCTACAGCCGACTGGACCTGAGCTTAATATAGGGTCAGAAGCTGTCCCGGAGTAAAGTAACGCCGCACTTTTGCAAGAACTCCCAATCTCCTTGCAGCGGCTTTAGCCTTAGACTCAATGAACCGCCCAAAGTTAAGGTTTGACGTGATTTCGACTCCTAGTAACTGGAGGCGGTCGGTGTATTCCAGAGATACATTCTGAAATTTAGGAGCCAAGGTGAACTGGCTCCTTTTGGCGGAGAACAGACACGCTTGCGTTTTGGTGGCATTGAATCTCACAAGATTGGTATTGCCCCAGTTGGAAACTGCCTGTAATGTAAGATTCATACGCTCTACCATGGTCTCCCGAGCAGACTGTACTTGATCCTGTCTGGACTGAATACGCGCCAGATATCTCTCCACAAGTGTGCTGTCATCTGCATACCCAAAGAGACCGGGCTCGAGCAGGTCGTTTATGTGCAGCAGAAAGAGAGTTGCGGACAGAACAGACCCTTGAGGAACTCCGGCATTAATCGCCATAGCCTCCGATGAGCAGCCGTCAATAACGACTCGCAAAGACCGTTCCCGCAAAAAGTCTTCTATCCAGGCTATCAGTCCAGGGGATATACCATATGAAGGAAGCTTATTGATAAGGCTAGCATGCCAGACCCTGTCAAAAGTCTTCGAGACATCGAGCGAAACCGCGAGTGCTTCACCACTGTTCTCGAGGGCCTCACCCCATAGATGTGTGACATACACTAGAAGGTCCCCAGTCGACCGATTTCGGCGAAACCCGTACTGTCGATCGCTAAGGAGATCGTTATGTTCTAGGTATGCCAAGAGGTGCGAGTTCAATATACGCTCCATTATCTTACAGAGTATGGAGGTAATTGAAATAGGTCAATAATTGACTGGGTCAACACGAATACCTTTTTTGGGCACGGGCTGCATGTTAGCAAGCTTCCAGGATTTGGGAACTATTCCAGTCTTCAAGGAGAGGCGATACAAGCGTGTCAGAACAGGAGACCTTTTGTAAGTCTCGGCGGCTAGATTAAAGGCTCTGTTCTTGGATATGACATCCGGAGTTTTACGGTTTCGAGAGTCAACCCATGAGAGGTACGCCAAATGTTTAAGCTTTTCGGCTTGGTAACATTCGGCGCTGAACCATGGGCGAGCTTTGCCACCAACGGGTACATCAGCAAAAGGAATAAAATATTCCATAGCTAAACATACCACGTCAGTTATAGCATCCGCGCATCTCGATGGATCTCCGGAAGAGAAGCAGACCTGCCGCCATGGATAAGATGCAAAGAAGTGTCGCATCTCATCCCAATCTGCTGACTTGTATCGCCACAATCTTATACATTATAAAATTGTAAAGGGGTCATATCTGTATATTTGAGTGAAACCAAGTGATTGTTGTTCCTAGGACGTGGCTGAGCCCAAAACGACGATTTTTAGAATTCTTGTCTATTTGTTTGTTTGTTCGGGGTTGGCGCTTAAACCATTGAATGGATACTGATTCTGTATCCATGCTTTAATGTCATTTTTACAAATTAAAAATTGGTAAAATTTTTATTGAAATCGGTTCATTAATATAAAGATACAGAGGCTATCGTGGCTTCTTACGGATTTGGATTCATTTTGATTTTTAAATATTCGGGTGTCATAACTTAAAAACTGAGATGCCACATCTTATACCGCCTTTGTCTGCACATAGGAGACTAGCAACTCGCCCTGACTTAACAAGGGTTGCAGGGAATACAAAATACAGTTTTTGTCGTCATGTCTTATATTATATTTAAAAAGTTTTAATTGGGCATTTCACGCTCCATCCTTTTAAATGCACGAGTTACCAAGTAAATGTAAAACCCCATCTTCAGCCCTTCAGTAGATTCTTATAACATAAAATGCAACAATTGTCAAAAGTTCAAGTCTTGAGCACCATCTTCTCTATCTGCTCTTATTAATAATTCAGTACAATAATGATTGATGCCAGATTGCAATTTTAATAGTGTTTGGCGTTATTTATATTGATACCCGCACTGCAATAAGTGCTACAAGAAAGTCAAAGCTATTTTTACAGTTGTGTTACTAGAGACAGAGAAGACATAAAAATAAATACCTTCACGCATAGTCCCTAACGGGGTAGCTTAAGAGAACACTACTACACTACACTAGGACACTACTACTACACCTAGTTGTATTCACTTGCGAGATATTTTTGCCTACCTAATGACTACCCTTTTTTACACATACATGCGTTACGGCCAGTTTAAGTCCATTATAGGATGTGAACCCCTTTCGTAAAGGTGGTTTGCAGGATTTATTTTTATATTGATTAGTTTTTCCGATGAAAGTCTGTTGGTGAACACTTTATATTTTCAATTCGAAATATCATGAACCTTCTTTGTCCCGACTTACTTTAATTATGAAATACGCGATGTAGCTTTGTATACAAAAACAATTCTGTCTGTCTTGATGTTTCTTCCAGCCAATCTCTGAAACGGCTGAACCGTAATACGTGTGTATATCTAACAATATTTTAGCTATATTATTGCTAGATAGCTGCACAACTGTGATAAACTTGATAACATGTTGCTGTTTTATATATTTAAAACATCCTTCCACTTCAGTAATTCTCTGTAACTTATTACTCTGGCTCTGGCTGGGCTGTTAAGTTGATTTAATGCTATTTCTTAGCGAAATCTTCCTAAAGTGTCAAAGACACAGTGCAAGATAAAAAGCAAAATTTTTGAATAGGAATAGCTTTATACGCTCTAGGCTTGGGGGCGCAGGTTTTATAAACAGACATTTTCTCATATTGACATTTTTCTTTAAAGCCCTGCACAATTCAAAAAACGAATCCTAGAAATTTAGTCAGTTCTTTTTTATAATTTTTTTTGTATTAACTTTTATCGATGCATTAATTTTATCTTGTTTTAACACGGTGTTGAGCTTTACGTGTTACGCTTTACTTTATTGGCATATTCTATTTTATCTCCGTTTCGTATAAGTTTTATAATTTGTATGTTTCTCTAAAAAAATATACATTACCCAACAAATCATCGATTCAATTCTTAATCCAAAAATTTTGCTACAGAATAATTTGAGTGCTATTTATTGAATTTAGAAAAATATTCAGCGCGACAGCGGTGTAGGCAGAGGTCTGGACAATCAATCTTTCACCGAATCCTTATCGGAACAACTTAACAGGTGGAGACTCTATTGCCATCTTAGTGTCCAAGCCTACGATACAATATGCTTTCATAGTATATCTTTGTTTATATTTTTGTCACTCGAGTACAAACATTCGTATTTATCAAGCAAATGTTTGCCACTGGCGAAATAAAAACTCGCTATCCTTAGCTTTGAAGGCAGAGTTACTAACAACTAAGCTATCGGCTCCTCTATTCATCTTCATCAGTGTTTTAAGGGATAAAGTTATGGAGATAGTTTTTATTTTTAAAAAATATGATAGCCGATAAATCACGATAGCAGATGTTTATACAAATCAAGATAGCAGACGTTTGGGTGATCGGAATCCGAGGCAAGAGACCCGAGTTCAATTCCTAGGTAGGCTTGTACCAGTGTGTTTTTTCAAATCTTATGTATTGCGGGCTTGGAGATAAAAACTTAGCAATAATGTCAGCTAAGACTAACTTTTAGTTCCAGTTATAAATTTGTCTATAAAACATGTAAAATCCGACTGAGCACAATCCATAGAATACTTTTAGAGTTTTACAGAAACAAACATACGAAACCAGACCTTTTTTCATATAAAGATGTTCTTAAAACTAATTGGTAAAATATTATATAATATATAACCAATTATGTTAATTAACGCAATATAACGTTCGAGTCACGTGAAAGTAAACAATGAAAAGTAAGCTTGAGTCGGTACTTACCCACGCACTAGCATCTTTATGTATTTCTTATTTTAATTTAGTTAGCATTTGAATATATTTCTTGGGTGATCGGAATTTCAGTCAAGAGATCCGAGTTGGTACCTCAGATGGTAGGCTCGTATGGCAATGGATTTTTTCAAAACTTATGTACGATTTACATCATTGGCTTGGATATGAAGATGGCGCCAGGCTCACCACTTGTTACGTTGTCCCAAAAATGTCTTCGGTGGAAAGTGAGTCGAAAACAGTTAATTGTTTTGACCTCTATCTACCCCTGTATTGGGAATAAAGTGAAGATATTTTTTATCAACAGTGTTTTTATTATGTCGTTTTATTGATTTTTAGAGTATATAAGTTTGGCTGAACGTTTTGATATTAAATTAGAGAGAAACTAAAAAAACCAACTGTCACTGTTCTAAAAGGACCAAAAAGGACACCGGGGCTTTGATGTACGAGCATTGCTGCGGTATGTCATAGGTCGCGGCTTCGAATTCCGTCTGTGTCCGAAATTTTTTTAAATTGCTCATTAATTTAATAAAACATTATATGTTCAACGTATAAACACAATAGACCAGTGACGGGTAGAAGCGTATAATGTGAAAGGCGTCTGGAACTGCGATAGCCAATCCAATTACCCTCGGGAAACCTCAGGGTTAGGTCATAAGCGCTACGGAATTAATTATTGGGGAGGCTTATTCTCTACAATGGACGTTTACAGTCCGTTATAATTATGATATGATTTTATATCAGAGACGTTCACTTATTGAAATAGCGTTGTATTAATTATAAGCGTAGTATTTTTTCATCAGGGTCTTTGTAAAGTTGTAAAGAAGTGTTACAATAAAAGAAAATACATTACGCCGTCATAATAAAGAATAATTTAATGAAGAATAATTTATTTGCATAAAAACATATTACAATAATCTATCCAATGTTGGGAGATCCTTTTAAGCAAATAATTACTTGTGTCAGAATGCCAGAATGTGCATATCATATTACATATTCAATCTCATCATAATTTTGGGACAAAAGCCATTCAGAAACTACCTTTTTCAGCTTTTTTTATAGTACAGGATAAATGTTTAAAAATCTGTTCAATTTACAATATAGATAACCGGGTTGACTCTTAAACTGGCGACCGGCAAAATTGGTTTTAACGGGATCTTTTTCTATAATTATTCTCCGTTTTATGCTAGTATTGGAGTTAAAGAATACTGTTTTATGTTTTTCTATTATTAGTTGTAATATATATGATTTTCTAACACTCAATATCCCAGCTATGGAATAAAGTTCTTCTGTAGGAAATCTATAGTGTTTATTTAATAAAACTTTAAATAATAATCGCTGACCACGTCCCAATTCTAAAAATTTTGATTTAGAAGCTCCACCCCACACCGGAATACAGTATGTCAGAATTGACTGTGCAAGAGCACTATATACTTGTTTTAAAATTTTAGTCGTTGCCACGTCTCTTAGATTTTTAATAATCCAGACCAGTTTCCTTATTCTGCTAGTCGTGGCTTCAATATGCGGGTGCCAAGAAAGCCTTTGGTCTACTATTATCCCCAAATACCTAGCGGTAGTTACTTTCTCAATTTCAGGACACGAGCATTTATCACTAAATCCACAACTATGTATTTTGAGTTTAAATGATGTAGAAGATTGCGTACGTTTATTTATGGAAAAGCATATGTAGTTGGATTTTTTAGTATTTAGTGTTAGTGTATTATGTTGTAGCCAATTAGCAACTTTAGCCAAACCCGTTTCTGCCGTTTTATGTATTTCTTCCCACGATTTACCAGAAAACACAATTGTCGTATCATCAGCATATGAGTATGTATGCCCGTTACCTAGTTTATAATTACATAAGTTATTAATGTAGATAAGAAATAAGGTTGGCCCCACAACACTGCCTTGCGGGACACCATAGGTCACGGGCGTGTCGTTACTAATGAAGTCACCTATTTTGATTCTTTGTGTTCGGTTAGTTAGATAATTTTTAAATAAATACAATTGAGTACCTCTTATGCCGATTCTTTCCAACTTCTGTAATAAAGTTGGTATCAAAAGCCTTTTTAAGGTCCAAAAATACAGATAAACATTTATTTTTACCATCAAGTTCTTCAACTATATTTGATGTTAGATCCAAAATGACGTCCTGAGTACACTTTTTTTTGCCTAAAACCATACTGAGAATCGGATAAAATATTGTACTTATTAAGATAATTTAACTATCTGATATTTATTAATTTTTCTACTATTTTTGAAATAGCCGGTAGGATAGAGATTGGTCTATAATTACTAACTTCACCTTTATCCCCGCTTTTATAAATAGGAATAATAACAGATTTTTTTAAATAATTAGGAAATTCTCCTGTAGAAAAACAAATATTAGCAAAGTGACTAATAATATCTAATATTATAATATATACTATATCTAACTAACTATACTATATCTAACTAACTGACTAATAATATATAATATATCTAATATTATCCCATCCCGCAGCACTGTTTATTTTTAAGTTCATTAATATGGTATTTACTTCAATATAATCAGTGTCCATTAAGGTAAAAGATTAATGGACACTTTTTAACTGGTAACGTATTACGTACTACTTCGTCGGCAAGTTCTCGTCCAATATTAGAAAAAAAGTTATTTATAGAATTTACTGATTTAAGAGGGCAAGGTTCTAATTGTAAGAGTTCATGATAATAAGTTTTGTTTTGTTTAATATTTGTTATATTTTTTATGTTTTGCCATAGCACTTTGGGATTCTTATTCAATAATTGTGATGTTTCATAACAGCGTTTTAGTTTTTTAATAAGTAATGTAAAGTAATTACGATATCTTTTATAAGTAATTTTTTGTATTTCATCAAAAGGATTCATTTTAAGTCGTTTCTGCATTTGATTTCTATTCCTTATACAACGCAAAATACCAGGTGTTATCCATGGTTTTATCGTTCGTTTACTTTTAGCAACAGATACTGTTTTAGTATTCTCTTCTAAAGATTCCATAATTTTATTCATTAATATCTCAATCAGCTGATTAGGATGATTACATAGTAATAAAGTAGATAAGTTTTTATTTGCCAGACTATTGAAAGCTTGATCATAATCAATATTTATTTTTGTTTTAAGACAAGTCTTTACATCTTTTAATTTAGCCAAGCACACTAACACCATGTTATGATCAGTTTCAGTAGTATTCATAACAGCTACGTTAGCATTATTCTTTTTCCTACAAAGCTTTAAAATAACATGATCCAGACAACTATTTTGTCTAGTAGCAATCATATGGCCTGGTAACATACCATATGTAGATAACATACCTAAGTACTTAGTCTTGTTTCTTTGTTACATGTCAAGTTCATTAGCTTTCGGAATAAGGTTAATATTTAAATCTCCTGTAAGTATAATATTTTTATAATTTTTAATTGTATCCAAATGCGTTTGAAGTGATTCATAAAATTTTTGAGTATTCGCATTGGAAGGCGATCGATAGATTCCAAGAATAATATAATTAAAAATTTCTACTTGTAAGGACGATGCATGTTCTAATTTTATTTCTTTAACTTTGGGCTTAAGATGGTTCTTAATAAACACCGTTACTCCATCGTTTTGATTAAGGTGAAATGTAGTTGCAAAAGACATGTAGTAATTTATTTGAGGTATACTTTTATTATTATTAAGTCTGCAATCAGTTAATATTAAGATGTCAACTTCAAATTTAAAGTGCGATAAAGTTACTTGTAAGTCATCTATATTTTTACATATGCTTCTGACGTTTTGTGTAATAATTGAAAGGTCGTTATTTTTTATTTGTATATACTTATTTAGGTCTTCGATGACACAGTTAACTGATCTGGCTATTTCGGTATCGTCTATTTCATTTATGGTTAATAAGGAACTATTCATTGCAGATCCTCAAAAACAAAGTTGTAGGTGATTGACTAGAAATAATGCTGTTTAGATATGAAATCTATGTGATGATAGATATGAATATATATGGCTAGTATGTAAAAAACTGTGAATATAACTTAATAATTGAAAAAAACCAAGAATGAGTATGATTGTGTGATGCAGAAAATACTATACTGAAAGTTGAGTTTAAATGTGTGTAAGTTACTAATAATATAGAGGATAGTTGTTTGGATGAGTTACGTGTGCATTTATGGTTAAGGTATGATAACGTCTTTACGGGTTTTGTAGGTGTGAATGAGTGTAGGTGTGTGTATGTGTTATATATAAGATTAATTTTAATAATTATGGTGCGGTACAAAACAAAATTATTTAGATATCTATGTAACAAAAATATTTCTAGATTATCCAAGACTAGTCAATCACTCTGAAGCAATTTTTGGATTTGTAGCTCATGCTTTATCTATAGGAGAATTTTCGTCTTTTCTAATATATACTTTACCGTAAGAGGTCCAGCAAAACTTATATGATTTTGACTTGACTAGGTCTCTCCCAAGAAAATGAAGTCGAGATAACTTGGCAGTTAGGTTCTCAGATAAGAATACTGGTGTGTCTTCAGCTATTCGAAGTCCTAGATGTTTTGCACACATTTTTGACTTGTGTTTTATGTTAAATGCTTTCCTCATTTTAAGAAAGTCATTTTTAAGCAAAGTGGAATTAGTTTGAACTATAATAGGTGTATTTCATACTCCCTCTTTTTTAAAGTCGTTTTCTATATATATCTTTTATACTTTCTTTATTTATTTCGCATCCAATATTTTTAGACAAACAAGTGACCACGTGTACAAGGTCTTTTTTTGTTTCATTTTCCTTCTTTGGTACACTTTTTAGTTCAAAACTAGTTTTTCTTATTTCTCTTTGCAAGTCCTCAACTTTGTCTTCTAAAATACTAATGTATCTTCGGTCTTCTTGTTGTTGACTTTCTAATTTTTCTATTTTCTTTCTATATTCTTCGTTTTGAGCAGTAAGGAAAGCAATAGATTTTTCAATATTTTTATTTGATTGCTGAATATCCGCAAGTGTTGGAGCAATCTTTTTAAGTTCATCACCATGGTTGGATATCATAGAGATTATTAAATTTTTCATCTCTTCCCTAAATACAGATAATTCATTGCTTATATCCTCGGTTGCTCTTTTTCTTTTATTTCGGCTTGAAACATATGTAGAAGCAGAGGCAGAATCATCTGAGTTTTTTATGGAGAGGTTTGTCTCAGATAAAGATTTATTCATGTTAGTCTCCATAATGTATTTACAAATAAGAAAATCCAATTAAATTGATTCTTGACTCACCGATTTCGGAACAACTATTAAAAATGCGGATTGTTATTAATTTTATGTAAACGAAAAAAAAAATATACGTGACACTGAGTTTTTGTGCTATTTGAAACACTTTAAAACATGTAGCACATCACGAACGATCGTAGCAATGAACCGTAGCAGCTGATTTCGTAGACGTAGTCGATGGGTGGGGCATGCATTGAACGTAGCATGCTTGAATGGATAACTACTTCTAACTATGAGCTCCTGGTACTTTATAAGAACTAATTAAATTTAAAAATTATAGTTTTAAAATTGAATTTAAACTAAAATTTCGATACACACGTCCACTCTCAAACACGATCCGGGGGGGAGATGAGAGCCGTCTAATAATAAATCTATAACACAGTTGAAATTAATTGCAATTTTTTTGTTGGTTGGGTGGTCGGAATTTCGAGTCATGAGTCCCGAGTTCGATCCTCAGGTGGCAGGCTCGTACCAATTGGTTTTTTAAAAAATTATGTATGAATTACATTGTTGGTTTGGACATAAAGACGTCGACGGGCTCACCACCTGTCACGTTGTCCCGTAAATATCTTCGCTGGAAGATGGGTCAAAGGAAATGAATTATCTAGACTAGACCCATGTCTACCCCTGTACTAGGAATTGCGTGAAGATTTTTATTTATTTATTTATTCCATCATATTACGTTGCTCTGTAAAATATAGGCACCGCCCGTACGGGAGGGTTTTCCATAGTCGCCATATTCCATATTCTTTTAAACAATACACAAATAAGTAACGTTTACAGATCATAAGGGACGAACGTAAAACTTAAAAGGATAAGACATCATTAAATTAATCATAACTACCTAGTCGGGTCATAAATTATGTCACATGTTTAACCTAAAATAATTAAAACAAGTATTTTCATTATGTAACTATTTATATACCAACTTAACAAAACATAGATTCTTATGACACTAAAGTTTATTCAAAATGATCTCCGTGATTTTGAATACAGGCCTTCAATCTGTGCGACCAGTCGTCTATCGCAGCACGAACGAGGTCCATGACAATATCGGCGGCTGCCTTAATCAAGGATGTCTTGAGTGACTCCAAATTGGGATGAGGCTTTGAGCACGCCTTTTCCTCCAAGTTTTGCCATATCTTGTAATCTAACGGATTCAAATCTGGACTGGAGGAGGGCCAGTCTTCGTGCCCGATGAAGTCAATTTCACGCGCCGCCAGCCAGTCTTGTGTGCTCTTCGCTTTATGAGCTGGCGCCGAATCTTGTTGGAATACCCAGTGCCTGTTATTGAACATGGTATGAGAAACAGGTTCCACAAGGATCATCAGGACTGTATTTTGATACACAACTGCATTCGTTTTACACCTTTCTCGCAAAAATGTACCTCTGTTAAGCCCCAATAAGAAACTCCCAACCATACCATGAGCGAGGATGGACCTCGTTGGACACGCGGAATACGGTTGCTCGCTTCTTCACTACTGTGTGCGTATACCTTATCATTTTGTTTGTTGTAGCTCTCTTCTATGGCAAAAAATTTTTCATCCGAAAAAAGAATTTCCCGATATTTTTACCGCGTACCGCTTAAACAAAGCGCAGCATCTCTTCGGTCTCAGGTGCACAAGACGAGCATTCTGCTTACTTTTGGGATTTCTTTGAATTCGAGCCTTCGCAGCTTTTATCACTGCTGGAGTCCTAACAGACCGAGGGCGACCACTTCTTGACCTGTCATCTACATTAGAGTCTTCATTGTATCGTTTGATGGTACGATAAACGAATGTTTTGGTTATATTCAAGTTTCTCAGTATATTAAAAACTTTAATTGGCGCGTAACCGCAACGATGCAATGTAATAACTGCAACACGGTCTTCTTTAAGCGTCCACTCCATATTAAAAATGAGTAAAATTCTAAAAAGTATGTAGTTTTATTTTCATGAACAATTCGAAATTCGAATTCAATAAACTTTTTTGTGGCCAACGTTCTAAAAGAAAAGTTTTTACTGTGTGACAATACTTATGACCTGACTGTGTATATTATGTACATTTATAATAAAACTGTGGTCACGGGTGCTGTAAAGCATCCGAAACGTCGGGAAACAAAAATAGTTTGTAAAAACTAATTAAAAACGAGATAACATCCGAAAATCGTTTTATTTCAAATGTGTAGTATTCGCGTAAATACAAAAAATCATTGTATTATGTACAATTAAACAAAGTCACTTCACAAAAGACAGGTCTGTATATCCACTTCCCAACCATACCACCGTCACAATACCACCGTAGAAAAATCGTCTTATGAATATATTTTTTGTATTTAAGTAAATGTTTTTATTTGTTGTATATAAGAACATACTATTAGAGTAGCATACTACATACTATCCGAATAGCATATTACGAATGAAAAATATCTTCGGTGGAAGGTGGGTCGAAGGGACTTAATTATCTAAACTAGACCTCTGTCTACCGCTGTCTTGGGAATTGCGTGAAGATATTTATTTGCAAAAATATTGATCATTGAACGAAGTAACAGAAAGAATTTAACAGACACAAAAAACGGTTATTATATCAATGTATAAACCAAATTACATTAGCATATGCGCGTGTAAAGCAGGGCCAGGTTTCTAGAAGTCAAATAAAAATGCCACTACTAAAAAATAACTATTAATTATTCTAAATTATTTAAAGAGATGCCAAAAACGATAGTTTTCAGAATTGTCTTTGTGCCAACATATAGAAATTTTTTACCAATAACCAATTCAGTTGTCGAAATTCAAAAAATCTCTATCAAATTAATTATTTTATTAAGTGGCAAAATTTTTAAACGGTTTCGGTCTCTACTTTCTACAATTGTTTGATTAGTAATATAATTTAGAAATTTATTATTGGTGAATACATTAACAAATCATCTAAGTGCCCGCGATAGTACATAGAAAATGATACGCTGAAACAACATAGTAAAAAGGGATAAAATAATATAAATATGTACTGCATTGATTTTTTTAAGCATGAATAGTTTTAATTTAAATCAGCCAGTGATTTTTCCTTATGTAATTTGATTGACTACACTGAGAAGATTTCATTCCGTTTTCGCGTTTTTTTATTTCATATAATGTTTGATACTCCGATAGTACAGGCAACTTGAAAAACAATTTGAATTTTCTTCTTTACTTTTTCCTTAAAAGTTCGATTATGGCAGGAATGTGACGCAAAAGTCAGGTCTTTAAACCTTTTCTTTTTGAACTTTATGATACAAAAATACTTAAAAATAGGCTTTTTCTGCCTAGGCATGTCTAGGTAGGTTTCAAACTCTTATTTCTGAAGCAGCAAATAGCTATTTAGCCTTAAATGTAATGCTGTTCAAAGGGAAAATGAATATGCGGATTTGCACTTACTTCGCTAGAACATGTCTCTATGAGAATCCAAGAGACGCCAAGCCATGCAGAATAGGTTTGGAATGTCCTGCGGCTGATGCTACATTCGGATCGATGTGAAGTGGGTTGTAATCACCAGACAACTTAGAAAATATTTCTCGTTCAGTCTTTGTACACCTTTAAATTGACAAGATAATTGGAATGTACAATTCTTCTCCACATCTTAAGGTAAGGTATCTTTCTCCATCACAAGGTCGCGGAATTTATTTTACACTATGTATAAGTATGTTTAATTAGTAAATTAAGTCTATGCTATGCACCTGACTTTACACGTACCGGTAAAGAGAGTGTGTTATATGCGGCACTCCATTTTAGTCCTCGGGTGTGAAAACGGATCTGTAACTTGTTTTTAAATGGTTTGAGGGTGTTATGGGCTGTAGTAGCTAGTAGCGAGTAGTTCCAGACGTCAAGTGGAATGTCAGCTCGTTTCTCATCTAATAAAATGAAATAAAAATTAGTATATAAACTAAAACGAAGTGATTAGGCGCTATTGAATAATTCGACCAATCGTAAGCGAAGCTTGCATATCCATTGTTTCGACAATTTCTCGTTTGTCACATTCATTTGATAAAATAAAATAAAAAATAGTATTTAAACTAAAACGAAGTGATTAGGCGCGATTGAATAATTCGACCAATCATAAGCGAAGCTAGCATGCCCATTGTTTCGTCAAAGTTTCTTTGGTAACGTAGTACCCAACGATTGGATTAATGGAGACCAATGAATTTTCAACTTCCAATGAAATCGTTTGATTACGTCATCTCGCTTTTATCAATTTATTACTCGTACTTTGAATTTGTTACGTTTTTTTCAATTGAGATTCCTGATCCTGATGTCAAACGGCGGTGTTTATTCCATTGCCATGATACGAAATTTCACCATAATTTCGATTTTTTGAAGAATTTGTCAATTTTTTTTTCGACACCGCTTAGTGCGACGCTACTTAAAATCTTTTTCCTTTTAATTCTCTTTAAATATGAATAAATATAAATATCTTCACGCAATTACCAACACAGGGGTAGACAGAGGTCTAGTCTAAACAATTAAGTCCCATCGACCCACCTTCCACCGAGATATTCTCGGGACAACTTGCAAGGTGGCGAGCCCGTCGCCGTCTTTATGTCCAAGCCAACGATATAATTCGTACATAAGTTTTTGAAAAATCCATTGGTATGAGCCTGCCAACTGGGGATCGAACTCGGGTCTCTTGACTCGAAATTCCGACCACTTGGTCCACCAATTGGTTATCGTTACTTATTCTCTTTAAAACTCTCAATTCACATAAATTTTCACCACCTGTCACGTTAAACCCAATAACTTTTGAGGATTTTTTTTGGATTGAAAGGACTAAATTTTCTAGGTCTCTGACTACTATATTTGGAAATGTGTGAAAATAAAAATAAATATATAAAAAGATACGTAACCGCGTCAATGGAGGTGGTACAGGTAGTGTAGGTATTACAGCCGAGCTGTAGTTGCAGTGCAAGATGGGTTTTATAAGGTTTACTCTTGCCATCTTGACTATCCTACACAACCCCGGTGGAAGGTTCGCGACCGATGAGGCTGACGTGGGGCTGTGGAGAGAAAGTAGTGCCGGCATTATACTGCACCACTCATCCTGTTATTAAAAATAGTACAGCAGAATCCTCAGAATCTTAAGACCAAAGTTCAAAACCAGTGTATGTTGCCAGTGATAACATATGGATCTGAGACGTGATCTTTCACTGCAGGCCGTATGAGGAAGCTCAAATTACTCCATAATTAGACATGCTACGTACATTGATCTGTAATATCAATGTACGTAGTTGGATTGCTCGCCACATTGCATTTCACAGAGTTGCAGGTAGATTGGAGATCGCAATATGAAACCAATTGCTTGAAATATATTTCGGTCTGATAAAAATGTTTTTTCGTCTTTTGCGAAACGCTTCAAATACTTCATAATTCGCTTGCCAAACCCGGCGATAATGGGAAACCCGCCCATATGGGAGAGACCGTCTTGATTCGGATTACGGGCTTTTATAGGCCGTAATAAAACAATATAAATATCTTCATGCCGTTCTCGATAAAGGTGTAGACAGAGGTATTATTATAGTAGTTTTAATATAATGCAAGAGTTTATGAATTATTAAATTTAATTGTTAAATCATCATCATATTTATATTATATTTATACGTAATTGAATTCAATTCAAATACCAACCAACCAATCCATATACAAGCCAACGATATAATTCGAACATAAGTTTTTGAAAAACCCACTGGTACGAGTCCACCATCTGGGGAGATGGCATCTCTTGACTCGAAATTCCGACCACCCAACCACTCGGCTCAACAAATGGCAGAAATGCAACAATGGTTTTTTCAAAACTAATGTACGGTTTTTACACTTGGTTCGGACATGCAGATGGCAGCGGGCTCACCACCTGTTACGTTATCCCAAAAATGTCTTCGTTGGAAGGTGGGTGGAAATGACTTAAGTGTCTAGACCCTTTTCTACCCTTGTATAGAGAATGGCGTGAAGATATTTATTTATTTAGAATAAGAATTTTTCATAAGTTAGGAGAAAATGAGGCCCTAATCAATATAACTTATTTGTAGTTTCAATTAATTTCAGACAGCCTTTACTCATAACACAAAGGTACGCTACTTAAGGCTGCGCTTAACCTGAACCTGTGTGTAGATGTAATTATGTGTCAAAGTCAATCCCTCATTATAGATGTCTTTTATACTATAAATTATGTATTACACAACTATTATTAGTTTTGTAATACATAATTTATAGTATAAAAGACAGACAGTTTTTTGTTTTCCTTCTTTTTTATGTCATTAATTTGTTTAAAAGTATCACGTTATCCAAGTGGTTGGGTGGTCGGAATTCGGAGTCAAGAAAACAGAGTTCGATGACCAGGTAGCAGGCTCGTACCAATGGTTTTTTTCAAAAACTTTAGTACGCATTATATCGTTGGTTTGGACATTAAGACGTCGACGGACTCGCCACCTGTCACGTTGTCCCAAAAATGTTTTTGTTGGAAGAAAGGTCGAAAGGACTTTTCTAGACCTCTGTCAACCTCTGTAACGTGAATGTGTTTATTTAAATGTAATTATAACAAAGGACGAACTTAACGCATTATCGGCATTCTCTCCCAAGCCGGTTTTAGGTGCTTAACAGTAGGTAATAACATTTTTATGGAAAAAGTACTTAGTAAATAATAGTATTAATTGTTTATAATAAAAACAATTTAAATTTCTTTTAGTTATTTCTGTTTAACCGTGTGGTAACGGTGTGAGAATATTGCCACCCCCTTTCTTTCCGTGGGTGTAGTAAGAGATGACTAAGGGAAACAGCCTTGAATAATGTTACGGCAACGGGCGGTCTGATCGTTTAAAAGTTGGTTGATTCTTTCTCTGCCAATGATTCGTTTAGGTCAGCTCCAGAATCTTACCTGTTTCTGCCACCAAATAGTACATTCATCAACTTACTAGAAGGATGGTATAGAGAGCCAATGAAACTCGGGCATTCGGGTTTGCAGGCGTTAAGACTGCAACAGTCACTGATCATAAGGTAGACTGATACCTCGTTTTGTATCCTTATCCTATAAAAACAACTAAAAACCCTTATGAGAAATTTCGATTATGTCGATTTCTTAGTTTGGTCATAATTAGATACTAACATCTAGCACCATTAAACTTTGTTAAGAACTTCCAGAAACAAACTTTTTAATAAATTAAAAATTAACCAATTACTTTACAAGGTTCATACGTTTTATAAGGTGCATACGTATTATACTCGATAAATTCACAAAAATAATCATTAACTGTGGGATAAAGGGCCCGTCAGTTAGGATGAATTAACCATAATCGCCATGTTTGGAAAGCGGATTGGTGTTAATAAAAAGGGGTCCAAATTTTTCTCTTCACGTATATAATTATTATGTTTTTTCAATGAATTTCAGTCAGCCATCTCTGCACAGGGAAAACAACTCGCTGGCCCATGCCGCAAAGGAGAAAGCCGATATTCTAAGTTCTCTTTTTGCAGCCAATTCGACTCTCGATGACAAGGGAACTCACTGCCGACCATCCCGTGCAGTGAGTGCTCTATGCCGGACATCCGGTTTTTTTCAGAGCTCAGTGCGCAATACATTCCTCTCCCTGGACATCCAAAAGTCGAGTGGGCCCGCTGGAAATCCCCCTATTGTGTTAAGGATGTGTTCTCCAGAGTTGGCACCGGTTCTAACGCGTCTTTTCAGATACTCCTACTCTCTAGCCGTCGTTCCGAAGGCATGAAGGACAGCATTGGTGCACCCGATCCCTAAGAAAGGCGACCGCTCAGATCTGTACAACTACAGATCGATTGCAACACCTCCTAGTTCTCCATAATAAAGGAATCCATTATAAACTGCCAGCACTTGAGGTATTTAGAGGAGCACCAGTTGATTAGTGACCGCCAGTACGGCTTCCGTCGGGGTCGCTCAGGTGGTGATCATCTTGTGTACCTCACTCACCGGCGGAGGCAGTAGAAAGCAAGGGGAGGCCCTGGCAGTTAGTTTGGACATAGCGAAAGCCTTCGATCAGGTATGGCACAAAGCGCTTCTCTCGAAGATTCCGTCATTTGGGCTTCCCGAGAAATTTTGCAAATGGGTCACTAGTTTTCTTACAGACCGGAGCATCAAGGTCATTGTTGACGGTGCATGCTCGGACTCCAAAATCTGTGAACGCTGGTGTCCCATAAGGTTGTGTTCTATCGCCAAACCCTGTTTCTTCTGCATGTCATCATGATTTGTTACAAATTAGTAACATTCATTGCTATGCAGAAGATAGCACTGGTGATGCTTTATACACCGGCCGTGCCAATATTTCTTGGGAACACGTCTTGTCTTATCAACAAACTTGTGTCTGTTCCGGTACTCGTCGAAATTGTCAAAAATTTCACCAACACCACCTTTGATGCTTGGCATTCCACCACAGTGCGTTTTACGCTGAATTTTCTGCCACGCACTTGCATTTTATGGAATACGTGGTGTAATACTTTATGGATACGACTTAGGGACCTTCAAGAAAAGAGCCTAACCTTTCTCAAAGGCCGGCAACGCATCTGCTATTCCTCCGTTATTGCAGATGTTCATGGGCGTCGGTAATCACTTACCATCACGTGAGCCACCTGCTCGTTTGCCTCCCTTTTCTATAAAAATGTTTACGACATGGAAATAGATAATAAAAATGGAGTGTTTGTGAGTCCCCGATAAGTCAAGCCTCATTAAACCATCACTGACGCAGGATGATGACCACGTTGTACCTTTCGGACTATTTGAACAGCTTCTTTAGAACTGTGAGCATGCACTATCATTACAAAATAAGGAACACTACCGTAAACAATTATGGTAGTGTTCTTTAATCGTGAAAATATTTTCATCTAAAGAAGATATTTTTGTGCTTTTTACCTCCGTATCGCGACAGAAGTCCTTTTGATCGATCCACTCTCTTTAATTGTAAGGATTGATTTAGGGCATGTGGTGTATATCGACGATTATCATCGGGTTTCAGGTCTAATTTTATAATACGTGACAGAGTCGTAGCGGGAATCTTTATTTCTCGCGATAAGATTTTTTGCTTTCTTATGGTGCTTAGACGAATTCTAGCTTCAACCGCATTAACAGCCTTAGTTCTAATAGCACGCGACCGACGCATCTTTCTGGTCTTCAATGAAGGAAATGTTGTTGTATCTGTTGATAATAATTAATTTGAAGTGTCTGGAATATGACCAACGGCTCCATACCCACTTTGCGCAAGGCAATCCTATTTTCTTTTACAGCCCATTCCATATTGTAATTTGATAATGAACACGAAAAAATATGTGACTTACTTACTTACTTATCTCCACGCACAGTCCCAGACGGGATATCCAGAGAGAACAGATCACCAAGTGTCACGATCCTTACATAATTCTTTCGCTTCTTTCAGATTCATCATTTTCTTCATACATGCACGTCGAGGTATCCGAGTACTCTTGACCTTGCCCTCTTCGAGCAATTTGCTCACATGGTCTTCGAAAGTTAGTCTCGTTCTACCTCGATCTCTTTTAATCTCGGTCTTCACTCATTCGCTCAACGTGCACAAGCCATTGAAGCACGTCCTTATAAATTTTTGTGACAAGATCATCTTTCAAACCTGCCATATTGCGAACCTCTTCGTTTCGCTTTCGGTTGGCCATGGTAAGGCCACACATTTTACGAAGAGATCGCATCTCCACTGCATTCAACCTGCTTTTATGCTTCTTCTGGCATACCCAGGTTTCGCTGCCATATAAAAAAGTTGGTACCAACACTGCGTTGTGTATTGCAAGGCACTTTTCACTACTAAGGCAAGGGCCTTTTGATTACCTCATTCAGGGCACCATCAATGGTTTATTTTGACTTTGTTCCCGGCAGCGACACGCTAGTCCACATCTAAATCTCATCTTCCATCCCGGCTAAACGCACTCCCCAAGTATACAATTTCATTCACCTTTTCTAGAAATTCCTGATTTACCCATATTTCAAACTTCGTTCTTTCTTCGTCCCTTTCAAATACCAGAACCTTAGTTTTATTATTTCAATTCATCATTCAAACGGAGACCTTAAATTTAACATACTTCTTTCATATACGTGAATAATGTTTGCAGTTCTGCCTCTGATGGTGCAATAAGCATTGCATCATCAGCAAACAGCAGACGATTTAATTTAATATCACCCAATTTCTCTGTCTCTACTCTGTCTCTATTCCCGCAGCCTTGCCACATTTCTAACTTCGAATCGCACATTCAATCTCTTTCATATTGATGATCTCAGTGTCATTGAGGTCCGAGTCTGGCGTACCAGCCACGACGTCACCCCCGGATCCCTCACTAAGATCATCACACGCATACATCTCTCTATAAAATTCGCTCCATCGCTCCATGACGTCCGATTTTTCTGAGAGGACGGCGTTGGTTCTCGAAAGCACTTTGTTTATTATTAAGGCTCTCGCACCACTCCGGGTCCTTCCAACCTCTTTCCAGAAGAGTTTGGAGTTCTACTTGAAGTTGTGCGACAACCTTTCGCACGCTTCCATTCTACTCCTTTCACGCACTTCCTCAATCAATGCTTTCGTGTGAACTTTCTGGAGCTTATATCTTTTTTTCATATTCTCTCTCATATCCTTATCCTTACTAAAGGCCAAGTAGTCTAACCATGATTTCTTCTTCTTATTAACTGCTTCTTTCACTTCGTCATGAATCACCCTTTTTACTACTTCCTCCTTTCACAGATCCACACGCCTTCCGCTGCACAAACCATTCCATCCCTAAGGCTCTGCCATATTTCGTCCACACATTCTTTCCTGACATCGATGATGTCAAGCATTTCGGCTACCCTTGCTTAGAATAGTAGAATAGAATAGAATAGAATAACTTTATCTGCGCATAAACAACAGCATTTTACAAAAAAAACAGTACAACTTACTTAAACAATACATTACACAGGTTATTTCATAAACAAAAAACAAAAATTTTAATTTTGACAAGCCGTACATTTTATACTGCAGCATATACACAAAAAGGCCCTCACTCAGCAGCAGTTATGAGTGCATACGAATTGCCTACCTTTTTGTTTTCCTTGATCTCGCACTTTATGATAAAGCTTATGGTTTGCATGCGTGTGGCGTTCATTTATAAAAAACCGCCGAGGAGATGAAATCAAACCTATTCCAGACGTATCGACGTCTCGACGTTTACGCGCTGCAGGTAGCAGGTGATCCCGAGGACCGTGACTGGCAAGTCTTACGACGATAAGACCCTTCCGCAGCTCACTGTTAGCAAGCCCTTCGCTTACACCAAGTCTTCGTCCCCTTCTCAGTCGATCAGCGCATATAATATCGCGTACCTCTAGGTGAACATCTAGCTTTTTCGCTATGGATGTGACTAAACTAATTGGATTTTCGTCTCTCTCCTCTCGGATTCCCGATATAAATATATCATTGCAGTAGGACTTTTGCTCACTATCATTTATTTTGGTTTGTAGTTACGATTGCGGTATCTATACTACTAATTGGATATGCGGATTGTACTTTAGAGGTGTTTTGTTCAACGTTTCTACCCTTCCTTCCATGCTGCTCAAACTCTTACTAAATTCTTCAAAAGTATCTTTCATCATCATCATCTTTGTTACTTCTTGCTTGAAGCTAGCCATCTCTGTACACACATTTTCCAATTGTATGCGTAAAAGTTTAATTTCGTGAACCAAGGTCTGAGCAGTATTAGTAGCAAAGGTGCTATCAATTATCGCATCATGGAAATCTGAGTTAAATGAGCTGCCGGATTCTGGGGTGGCATTTTTTCAATGGATAATGGCTTTGGCTTACAGCTGTGACAAAGCCACTTGGCAGGGATTCGTGTTTTTGGACTTAAGAGGTCGATGATGATTCATTTTGATTTGTGTTTTTGGATGATTTTGATTCCTGTTTTTGGACTTAAGAGGTCGATGTTGATTGGTTTGTCGATGATGATTGATATTTATCCCTAGTGTCCGCTTCCTGAAGCTGGAAGCTTCAGGAAGCGGACACTAGGACCAGCTTAAATCTAGTAATCACTAGATAGTAATCCGTTCCCAGGTCAGCAACTCTAAACACTCGCGTATCCATGACCTGTTTTCGCAGTCGGTCATCCACCAGGAATAAATCGATCATACTTCTCTCATTCTCTCTTTTTCTAGTATACATATGGAATTTCTTATGACTTAACATAGTGTTTGTCATAAGAAGACCCTTTACCTTGCATACAGCCAGTATAAGCTTGCCAGCATCGTTAACCCTTTTATCACCAAACATTCCAAGCACCGCCTCGTACCCTGGCCGAGCGGTACCAACCAATCCATTCAAATCACCACATACAACAATTCTTTCGTTTCTCCTAACCAAATCTAGAACTTCTCTTACATTCTCCCAAAACTCCTCAAGCTCAGCCCTGGATGAGGAAGCTACCGGTGCATAAACAGCCTAAAGGAATAACTTCGTTAGTCCCAATTTAAAACGAACCCAGAGAAGTTTTGAGTTCACAGCCTTATATTCAGTCATAACATCGACCAACCGAGATGACAGCAGCACTCCTACTCCCTGGCAGGCGCTCTAGCTCTCCGGGACTCCGGACCATAGAGGTAAAGCTCCGCCAGGGAGCTCTTCAGTGCTACTGCCCTTCCGTTTGGTCTCCGACAAAGACAGGACATCTAGTTCTCTTTCTTTCATTATTTCGATGAACTCATTCGTCTTATCTCTCATGCCTCCTCTAACATTCCACGTACCAACTCTGCATTCCGTCCTCCACCTTCCGCCGTGTCGGGCTGTGCGTGACGGGTGGCGGTCCCCATCGCAGCTTTGCGCGCTGCATTCCACACCAACGGGGACGAACTGGTGTGCGTCGCCTTGGGGGACGCACTAGCCCTCGTTGGCATGGGTGCGCAGCTCTGAAGAGGACTGGCAGGGGTCGCGACGTGCACGCTTCTACAATGACCATGTAAAATATGTGAAATTTCGTAAAATGGAAAGAAGTTTTTAAAAGTCGCAAAAAAGATAAGTTTTTCTGTAATAGTGGCCATTTACCAAGAACACTAAGTTTTGTCGACTTCTAAGGTTTATATCACAATTGAACTGGTATGAGGTAATTTTAATAATTTGTCCTAATCTAAAGACGGCGACGGGCTCACCACTTGTCACGTTATCCCGAAAATATCTTCGGTGGAGGGTGGGTCGAAGGGACTTAAATGTCTAGACTAGACCTCTGTCTACCCCTGTATTGGGAATTGCGTGAAGATATTTTTTTATCCCAATCTAATATTCCTAATTCGCGAGTTTCACCTTTAGCTAATAATGGTTTGGCATAAATTGCGTTTGCTACGTACCCTTCATTTCACAATCAGGCCACACATTGAACTCTCGTTAAAATGAATTTCATAAGGTAACAATAACTTTATCAAATATTTTCGATGTATTTTCTGTTATCCTCAACGGGTCGGTATAAATTTAGCAAGTCTTATAAATATTTTTGAGAAAAGTTGAAAAAGTACTTTAAATAATAGCCCACACATTTTAGAAGTGATTTTACAATATTCACTTGTCCACGCCTATTTTATTTGATTATTTACTAATACGACACTTTATATATCTTTTAATTCTCACTAATATTAAAGAATAAAAATAAAGCGAATTTGTTGCGCTTTCACACCTAAACCGCTCAGTCGGTTTTCATGAATTTCTATGTAGAAAAATCTTAAATAAATAGGCCTTGAAACGGTTGTAAGCTACTTAAGTGTGAGCAAAGCCAAGGGGAAAATCTACCACCGCCATTAACTTAATTTATTAAAATAATAGATTAAATTAATAGTTTTCGCCAGCAATTTTCAAGAGTATCCCAAGTAATACTATTTTTTGTGTTTATTTATTTATTAATTTATTAATTTATTTATTTTTGATCACCATTAGAAATTACACTAATTTTAAATATTTTTTATACATTTCAAGTGTGTTTCCAATTATAGAACACAGCTTATGTTTTACAAATACTCAACTTGAATACAATAAAAGAAAAATAAATCGGCTTATACAATAGAAGAAGAAAAAATGGACGATAGACAAAGAAAAAATAACATGAATTCTCCAAATGCAGTCTACTATAAATACCCTAAGTACACAATTTTGTTTTCGTTAAGATATATAAAAAAGTAATAATAGCCCAGTGGTTGGGTGATCGGAATTCAAGTTGAAAAACCCGAGTTCGATCTCGAGGTGGCGGTCTCGATCCAATGGTTTTTAAACCTAAGTTTGATTCATATCGTTGGCTTGGACATAAAGGCGACTACGGGCTCACTACCTGTCTCGTTGTCCCAAAATGTGGTGTCTCCGTTGTTTTACGATTCCCATACCTCAAGTGCTTTAAAATCTTACATTGCGATCGGAGCAATGTGTGTGATGATGTCCTTATCTATATATGTATCTATGTATCAATAAAATATCTTCGGTGGAAGTTGGGTCGAATAGATTTAATTTTTTAGACTAGACCTCTGTCTACCCCTGTATTTGAAATGGCGTGAAGATACCAGATAGATATATTATTTTAGTTAAAATATGTCTAAGTTATATACTTTCATGACATATTTTTTGGCCGTGGAGGAAAAGAGTGAAGAGGGAGCGCTCTATAACGTAATGGTGATGGTAGTATTTTACAATAGTTAAAAAAGATATTTAGTGCAACTTAACAATTACTACTTTCCTTGGAATCTGACAATGCAAATAATATTTTGTAGTATAAACTTTAAAATCAACATAATATATATCCAAAAGTATGCAATGGTGAAGTATATGACAATCAAATGAAAATATAAACATAACTTAAACATTATTTCATATTATGTTATTTAATCGTTATAATAATGTCCCCAACAGAAAACGTATGATTTGTCTATTTGGAAGTTCCCGGCGAGCAAAGGACTCCACCATAGGTCTTGGAGGTACCTATCCCGCACTGTCAGGTCCATCTCGTCGCTTAACACCAACCCTCTCAGCTGATACAATGTTACGTTCTGATATCGATCCTCCATTTGCTAAACCATCGCATGCGAATGTATATTCAAGAGTATATTCTAGATTGGTTGTGATCTGAAGAATAAGGTGTATCATCGGCGAAAGTTATTTGTGCTTTATATGAAATCAAAAACGAGAAGTCGCTTTCAATTCGTTTTATTAGATCTTTTAGAAGTATAATAATACATATTCTAATAGATAAACAAATAATTCTACAAAAAATCAAATATAATTGTTTTTTATTTATTTTATCATATTTTTTATCTGTATGATTTTGAATAGGCACGGTTTTTGAAAATATTGTAACAGTGAGCAGTATGTATTAATATGCGTTGATTTTTTAGATTTACCTGAAGTGTTACATTTTCTTAGTCTGCAACTGTACACCAAACGTGTGAATGCGAGTCGAGCATAAAAAGTTAAACAATTTTGTCATAAACTTATGTTGTCATAAAAAATATGGTGGTACGAAGTTCTCCAGACCAGCTTGTTATAATATAAATATATCAATGACAGACTGTTTCTAGAAAAAACAAATTCTTAGTACTTAAAAAATAACATCAAAAAGGAGGGACAACTCCGGAATTTTTTCATTTGTTTCTTCTACGTTATAGGAACCTCTGTATGAAACGATCGTAGATTAAGAAAGTACTGTCGATAAACGAATCTTCTTATTTTGATAAATAAATAATGTAATACTTAAAAACTATTTAAACACTTTAAACGTGTCTAAGTTTAATAAAAAAAAAGTTTTTAATTTGGATAAACAAAGACATATTGGATTAACAATTCAATTTCAATCGTGTACCTGTAAGTTGACTCTTGAACGATCACGTTGTCTTGTAATCACAGGATCAAATAACATGTATGTATAATTTGTCTTCGAAAAATATCATAGTTTTCAATGTCTGAAGTAATGCATATTTATTGTGTTTCAAGCAGATATTGCCTACTTATTTTATATTTTAAAATTCTTATTGCAATATGCATGTGAACTTTAACATGCGACTGAATGTTTATTCAGTTTCAGTTACCTATTTTCACACATTATTACAGTACAGCCATTATTATTACAGTAGAACAGACACGCAATTCTAGAATTTTCTTTGTTTTATATTCCATATTAAATGATCCCGCTTTTCCTTCTTATCTTCAGGATAAACTCTCATATGTATCTTCAACCCATGATCGATTCCTTCTTTCTTATTCTAATAACAAGATTAGCATTTCGCAACACTTCACCGATTTCTTCGGCAAGTATTTTACCGTTCAGGCTACACTACTCTGGAATACCTTCCCCGAAGACATTAGAAAAATTGCTCATAAGGTAGGTTGCAAAAGGTCAGTACGTGAACATTTTTTTAGATGTCAATCAAGCTAGTAACTATGTCCAGTAGGTTAAAACGGTTATTTTATGTAACTAGTCTGGCCATAAATAATATTACATGAAAAATTTTCTTTTTTCAAACTTTTTAATTATTTTGAATTTGGAACACGTATGTTATTTTAAAAAATTTCTTTCAATTTGCACCATTTCTGGTTTTCGACAGAGTTTTACGAACATATGGCTGAT
This sequence comes from Sericinus montela, assembly GCA_029286605.1. Classification (NCBI taxonomy): domain Eukaryota; kingdom Metazoa; phylum Arthropoda; class Insecta; order Lepidoptera; family Papilionidae; genus Sericinus; species Sericinus montela. The sequence continues at coordinate 210,437 of JAGSMR010000056.1, read as the reverse complement.
ACCAAGCTTTTGAAGTTTCTGGAATATGACCGATGACTCCATATGCATTTTGTGCATGGCGATCACTGCAATCCTATTTTCTTCAACACTCCATTCTATATTGTAATTTGATAATGAACACGAAAAAATATGTGAAATGGCGCAAAATCGAAAGTATGTTCATAATAATAATATTATTTATGTATTTTGTTATTATTATTTGTTATAATTCGAGTTCGATCCCCAAGGCTCGTGCCAAAGGATTTTTTAGAAAATTTTTGTACGATTTATATAGTTAGCTTGGACAAAAAGACAGTGACGGGCTGTCACGTTGATCTGTCACGGGGATCTATCACGGGGACCTGTTACGTGGTCCCAAAAATGATGGTCTAAATCCGCATTGTGCCTGCCTCCCATTCTTTAAAATGGGAGGCAGGCACAATGCGGATTTAGACCTG